>LGRX02035377.1:0-57153 GCA_001247695.2 Cymbomonas tetramitiformis
CTTTAATACTGTATTAAATGTTTCCCTTAGCCAGATTCGAGCTACGTTACGTTCACAGACATTATCTGCCAGTTTGATACTATATACAATATATTATGATATTTTACAGTACATTCACCCTGCCCATATCTGTTAGCGTATGAGGTTACGGACCTTATCCCACTCTTCCACTGCTTCTGATTTTCTTTCGGCCGAAATTATTTGCGACTTCAACAACATTTTTATTTTCGGCACTTGCCATCGTCACTGAATCATCACCGCGACACCGGCTAGGCGGCTACGACACTTGGTGGATTGTATGGATCTCCAGCCTGTTTTTCAGTCACAGTCAACATATAGAGTTTACTTCGGGACTTGCTTCGTAGCCTCGTTGTGAATTTTCTTTAACGTCCAGACATCGCGGAAATTGCTTGACCGCATAGGGAGACAAGGGACGCCTCGCCTCACCGACACATTCGATCTTTCACCGCGGAAGCCCAGGTAAAAGTTTTCCAAAGATCACAAATTAACCGGAAATCCATTATAGAAACGACTTACTAGGAGAATATACCCGTTCGGTATATTCAGGTAGATATCAGTAACGCAGTTAAGTACTACTTCGGATAACCACTTAAACTGAATTAAGAGAAGTGATAACTTGATAACCTAAACATAAACCCGGAACGGTCACACGAACTACTGTACCCGTACTCGTACCCTAGTCACGATCTCAGTCTGGACTCTCTGACTCAGGGGCCTGCCTGTCAGGGCTGCCTGGTCAGAACTCAGTACACCACCTCCACACTGGAGATGGTGCCTAGGATGCTAGAATACAGCAATTCTGCGCTCAAGCACATAGCAGATAGGTTAAGCAGTAGAGCTGCTAGCACCACCTACTGTGCTATTCTGATACTGTTCGGGTTGAAACTGCCAAATAAATCAAGCTACTGCAGTCTCTAAAGCTCGATTGAACTGCCGTAGCAAACACAAACAAATTGTAAATCACAAATTGAACATCTCATAATTGAAAATCCCAAAAGAGAGTACGGCACACTGATGAGTAAAGCCCATTGAAGGAGTCGCCGTAGTCAAAGTAAATCCGCACACCCGCAGTTTGCTGGTGCACCTCCAGCGCCACGTCGTCAATCAACCTCGTCCATTGCCGAGCCATAGCCGGAGTCACTGTCAAAGGTCTCCGATTGCAGCTCGAGTCCATAGTAGGAAGGGTTCTCATATAAGATAGCCCGTGGAGGAAGAGGTTGGGTGAAGATGTCTGCGATGTTGCTGCTGCCAGCCCGATGGAGCGGGGCCGTGAGGTCCATCCCGTGGTGGTCGTCGATGTAGAGACCACCACGTGCCGAGCCGTGATCCCCGTTCAGGGCGAGTTGTTCTACCTCCTCGGGCTCATGCTCCGGAGATGACGGAAAATATGGCGGAGACGGCGGAGACGGCGACGCCGGTCCAACATAAGGCACCATACGAGGAGGGCGCGAAGGCCCAGGGTATCACGTCCACCCGTGAGGGCTGTAGCCAGAGGCATAATGCCCTTCCGGTCGCCAATAGCCCGGCGGGGGCACAGCCGTTGGCTGCGCCTCCGCAGCAGGCATGCCGCTGCCCGTCGCACCACCGATGCCGGTCGCACCGGTGAAGCCGATGCCCAAAAGCCCCAAGACGTAGACAAGCAGAACGAAGTCGGGCCGAAGGCCAGGGGGCGGAGTCCCGCATCCCATTACCTGCTGCGAGCGGTTTGCCGATTGACCATACAAGGTCTCCACGAATGATGTTTCAGATTCCGATTGACCAAGCCCGTCCGTCTCTGAGCCCGCCATAAACTCGTCGATGTCATAGTGCTCGCATGCGTCAGCCGGCTCCACGAATGATTTAGTGGCCGGCTCATAGGAGCACGCCACCGCCGAGATTAGCGGCTCGATCGTCATGGAAGGTACGCAGTGTTGCACCGGCACGAGTTCAACCCCCACCGGGGAAATCCTCGGCCGGTACGCGGTGGTGATAAGTCGCAGCGGGCGCACCACCTGCCGAGGCACCGCCCACGTGCGGCACCACCTGCCGAGGCACATCGCTCGCCACGGCGTTGGCCGAAGGCGCGCTCACCGGTGCGGGATGCTCACGCACATCGTCATTGCCCAGAAGGGAGACATGTGAGAGGTGCACGCCCACCTTCGCCCACATGGCCCTCACCTGACCAGTGAGGTTCTCCAGCTCAGACATCACGCCGCTGCCAGAGTCGTCGGACACCGCGAGCCCGTAGGCGGAGACGTCGATCCCGTCGGACTCACCGCCTGCGAGCACCGCCGGCGCGCCATACTCCGCAACGGCTGCGGCAAACGCCTCCGATCCGTCATCAGCTGCCACCTGGAAGATTTGGCACAAAGCCAAGGTGTGCATGGCCTCGTCCGCACCCTCGCCATCAGCGGGCATGCAATATGCAGCCGTTCCCCCGGCCGCGCTCTTGCCACCCTTTCGTACGGGGATTCCTTCCAGCCATGATATTTCTTCGATTCTTCCCCTCCCCCTCTCTGCCGCAACGATGGCAGAGAGGGAGGGCACGCCGGTTGTCCCTGTCGAAACCAACAGGGGGGGTAGGCGTCTCGAGCCGGTCCGAAAGCCGCCCAACCCCTTACCACGCCTGTTCCGTGGAAGAGAAGCCGCACCGCCAGCCTTCTGAAACTTGATTGCGGCCTCGATCTTCTCGAGACGCGTGGTCAGCTGCCCAAGCACCTCAATCACCCTCTCGTCCACGCCGGAGTAAGCGGCCCCAGCAACGCTGGACCCTGCCGCCACTCCCAGCTCCGCTTGTTGTTGTTCCCACGCCACGAAAACGTGAGTCACCAAAATAGTGAGCGTGGATAACGGAACCGGTCGAAGGTCCGCGGGCATGGGGTAGCGAACTCGCACCGCCGCGTAAAATTCGGGGTCGAGTCGCTCGAATAATTTGTACTTACGCGACATCTCAGTCGGAGTCCTATCCTCCGACCGATTATCACGTACCAGCCGCTGCTCCCTCGCCAAGAGCGGGCGCGGGTCCACGCGAGCTGGGTAGCGAAGCTGCGAGTGCTACTCCTGGAGAGTTTGTCGCACTCCAGGAGGGACCCACCCTTTGATGAGGTCAAGCAATGCGCGCCTTCCATCCCTGTCAGAGACGGAGTCAGTTCCCAGAAGAAAGTGTTCAGCCGCGGAGTCGGACTTCACGATGTAGGCGAACGTGTCGTACAACAGCTCGTTCACTTTTGGAATAACCTTCTTGGCGAGGTCGTCGAACTCAAATGAGGACAAGTCCAGCTCAGCTGAACTGAATAAGGAGGCCGGGTAATTTTTTTGGTAAATTACCGGGTCGGTAATTACCAGGTAAATTACCGGTATTACCGGACCCCCCAATCGTCTTACCTGCCATACTTAAGAAATTACCGGTAATTTACCATGGTCATACGGTATTACCATGATAAATTACCGGTAAGATCTCAATTACCGTGGATCTTACCACCTGCGTGCATGTCAGATCCGCAGATCGGCGGAGAACATTCTCTGTAGAGAGCATAGCGGTGAAAAATCACTAACGAAGTTTTCATCGTAATCATTCGCCGACATCATGGCCACGGGAGCCTCAGCTGAAGGCGGCAGCATGTCCCTTACTTCCAATGACAACGAAACGTTACACGAGGCAAACGTTGCACGAGGCAAAAGTTAGGTATTTTCGTGCATATTCATTTCTGTCTGCACTTCTCTGTAAAATGCGTCGCTTTATAATGTGCGTGCATGGCATCGCATGTGCTATAGCACGCATCCCGACAATTCTAATAGTCATTATTAGGTATCCATAGAAATCGAAAAAAACAATTTTAGAGTCCCGAGGCAAAAGTTAGGTATTTTCGTGCATATTCATTTCTGTCTGCACTTCTCTGTAAAATGCGTCGCTT
Source organism: Cymbomonas tetramitiformis (assembly GCA_001247695.2). Lineage (NCBI taxonomy): Eukaryota > Viridiplantae > Chlorophyta > Pyramimonadophyceae > Pyramimonadales > Pyramimonadaceae > Cymbomonas > Cymbomonas tetramitiformis. Next base: position 3,915 of record LGRX02035377.1, read on the forward strand.
TATAATGTGCGTGCATGGCGTCGCATGTGCTATAGCACGCATCCCAACAATTCTAATGATCATTAGGTATCCATAGAAATCGAAAAAATCAATTTTAGAGTCCAGATGCAAAAGTTAGGTTATTTTGTGCAGGCGGTAATACTTTGGTAATACCAAGCAAAGTATTACCGGTAAATTACCCGGTATTACCAACCCCCATTTTAAAATTACCGGTAATGCGGCCTCCTTAGAACTGAACTCGTTCTTCAGGACGACCACAATCTTGGTTGGAGAGCTTTTCGGAATCCTTGGCGGCCTCAAAGTACTGGTCTTTGCCGCCCAAGAAAAGTTCACGAACTGCCTTGGCCCATTGCCGATGTCGCCCCTTCGCGTAAATTGCGGCCACCTTTGCGTTGTTCTCCTCGAAAAGCTGCCTCGCCCGCAAAATCCCGTCTGAATCATTTGCGTGCGCTGCCGCCGGAACAGGCACAGGTGGCGTCGATGGCGTCGGTGAATCTCTGACTGCCGGAAGCAGTCTGATGGAGGCGTCGATGTCGCTGTCCAGCAACAGACGCCTCCTCGCTCTAGTGTTAGCAACGCTCATTCTCAAAATACCTATAGGAGATCGGTGGTGCGGTGGATGGACACGTGCCGCTAGCGGTTCGGGAAAATGGAATAATCACAATGCAGTCTCGTTGAGGTGGCGGTGCGGTGTAAAAATGTCGAGTAATCGCAAGCTAGCTTTGCCGTCCAGCAAGGCACCGTCATGCGCGAAATCCGGCGTCTCCCCAAGGTGAATCGCAAACTCAAAACAAATTCTTTGCTGCGAGCCTCACCGTAACGCCAACTCACACATCATAACTCATGCTCCCAAGCGAAGACGCAATACGCGTCTACGCACCACCTACTCCAAGCGGCGAAGCTTAGCCAATCATGACAAACGCAATGCGAAAATATTTGCGTGGAATGGGTCCACGACCTAGGGCATTATACCCGTTCGGTATATTCAGGTAGATATCAGTAACGCAGTTTGAGTACTACTTCGGATAACCAATTAAACTGAATTAAGAGAATTGATAACTTAATAACCGAAACCTAAACCCGGAACGGTCACACGAACTATAGTACCCGTACTCGTACCCTAGTCAAGATCTCAGTCTGGACTCTTTGACTCAGGGGCCTGCCTGCCAGGGCTGCCTGGTCAGAACTCAATACTTACTCTTCACGTACACTTTTCACGTCTCTCCTCTGCTATTATGCATGAGTGCTCCTGAAAATGAAGAACAAGTCACCCGTGTGACGGTGTGAGCTTTATGGCTACTGCCTGACGGTCCTTGTCACAGGACCGGAAATCGCGTCCGGTCCTATCACAAGGACCGGAGCTTCGGGAATTTTTTTGGGCGTTCTCTTGACGGTCGGAGACCCGTTCTTCCGTATCTTAGTACCCTTAGAACCTAAACTTAGTGCCAATATGCGCCACGTACCTTATATCGTCATATAATGAATATATCCAATGCATTTGTACAAGGCACCCTACCATTTTTGGGTTGCAACTCTTGAAGGACGGTGATAAATACCTCTTATCTTTTCATAATTTTTATCCAATCGAATTTGGCGTCCGACAAGCTTGTTAACCTACCAATTTGAACCCTAACATAATATCCAATAATGCGCAAAAGATTGTGCACGTTTTCGATACATATTGGTTCATATATACACCTTGACGTTTGGGTTTGGGGTTGAAACCCTATCTTTTTGCTAAATTTCACACCTTATTTCTATGAAGGGAACCTGCCCTTGATGTGCATATACGAGTGAGGATATAATAGAATTTTCATCCTGCACGTAAAAGTCTTATTCAAGATATATATAATGAAATTTTGAACGCTTTACATAACTGAAAGACGGGCTGATATGACTTGTGTATGCATCGGCAAAGTTAAAGAGGTGCGGGGTTTTTTATCACCGATTTTCAGGAATTCTCATATTTCTTCTATGTGTGGACTTAGTGAGCTATATTTGTGGGCATATTATGGGTTTCCAAGGTAGCGCTCATGATATATATCATAAACCGGTCCCAAATATGTTAGGTTTGGGCGCTATACGCATTCTAAAGCCATTTGATGAGTGAACGAAGCTCCGCCCTTTCCGGTCCTTGTGATAGGACCGGTAATTTTAATTAATTTCAAGCGATGCTACCCCCACTAGTTCCACCATCTCCCCACATGCCCAAATCGAGTATACCGCCCAAACCACGTTCACGATAAATTCTTTGACAACCAAAAATGATGCCCAAGCACTCATATATTAAGTATATTTAAAAAAACGCACTTCGGCTAACCCGAATTCACTACGGTCCTTGTCATAGGACCGGACCGTCGGGCACTAGCCATTTACAGGCTCACAGGCTACACTACTCAACGGATCATCCGCCCATAGGACGTTATTCACAACGCAATCCCCCCTACAACCACAACCACAACAGTGAATCAACTCCTACACGACGTTCAATCGCTTGCAGCTACGGTTTCGACACAGCGGTCGCGCACTCACACCCAAATTTTCGATGTACTAATAAAGTCGAATTCAGAACGTCTCGACAGCTTTGACGCTTTATACATCACCAAGTCAGCACGCAGTGGCTACCTAGTTACAAGAGATTTTCGACATCATCTCTGACAACTCAACAGGCAATTGACACAACGACAACAGCGGCAACCAGAGCACCTGCACACCCAATGTCACCGACCACAATCGTTGCAGACACAACGGACTTATACGACGATCATTGTCGATCGGACTTCACCAACGATGCAACGAAGTCACGGTCGAGGAATCCGAAGCGTTGGCACACCCTTCCCGCACACCCGTGCTCGCCAGCTCACCGACGATCCGTTGAACTCCCATTTCTCTACTCTTGTCCCCAGAGCTTATGGACGAAAATAGACATTTAGGGTTTGTAACTCTGTGGGGTCCATAAGCTCTGGCATGACTCGGCAGGCCTCCAAATCGATGTCCTCCAAAGTGCACACCACTTCAGGGGCTTCAGCACGAGGGCCAAACAAACAGAAGTTCTGCTCAACACATGCCCAGAAATTGACCTGAGCTCAAGTTATGGAGGTAAACGTCCTGAACACTGCCAGGTTTTCAGTGAGCTGCAAAAGTCTGGCACCAAAATCATTCAAAACTACATAACTTTAGCGCACTCTATCCAAATTCAACAAAGTACATAGATAACTTCATCAGTTTTTCACGACTTACGCACTCCGACCATTTGTTTGTACAAATACATGGGCCAAATCACCATATTGTGACTTGGCCGATCTAGATGTTGATTCATAGGGGATGGTATCGAGCCGTTAATCTTCCGTATTAATGCTCTTTCCGCATGATTTCGAGTATTCTGTTTGTATGCTACCTTTTGATGTTTGGCCACTACGATATGGTTCATCACATTATCCCGTTGAAACACCTTTGAGTAATGTTGATAGATCGATAATGCCACATTTTTTATTATTTGTATGACATGTTACGCCGTGAGAAGTCGATGACTATAATCATATCAAATTTTGATTTACCATCATATCACCGTCTTTATCGGAGCATAACACAATGACACAAGGAGCCGATGTCTCTTTATCTTAAGTCAAACTCTTTCCAAACTCTTGTCAAACTCTTTCCAAACCCAGTGTGTTGCACAACAAATACTTCTTTATCATCTAAAACTGTCTGACAAATTCTCAGTTGATCTCCGCGGAAGCTGTCATTGTTGAAGATGCGCCGGTTTCCTAATGTCAACAAATCTGGCGCCTCCATTACAACCGCACGTGTCCACACCCGCCCCCCGCGATCCCATCAATTTTGACCCCAACACATTAAAGTTGACCCTTAAACACTCATTTTTGCTCCTAAAATACTATTTCTGACCGTAAAACACCCATTTGTGACCCCATGCAGCCGTTGTAGACCCTGAAACACTCATTTCTGACCCTAAAACACTATTTCTGACCCTAAAACACTATTTCTGACCCTGAAACACTATTCCTGACCCTGAAACACTCATTTCTGACCCCACAACACTGTTTTTGACCCTGAAACACTCATTTCTGGCCCGGGTACACTCATTCTTGACCCTAAAACTCTATTTTTGACCCTCAAACACTCATTATTTATGACCCCAAAACAATTTACAAGTTACACCCATCCTTATACCCACATGTTCACCACAGCCTGCACTTTAAGCCGGTGCCATGCATCATGTGCCGATTTCACTGCCTCGTCCACCATACCCTAAACTGTATGACAGCTGATAACACGCTACATGCAAATGCACCTAACCCTACACCCCTAGCCTAAATGGACCCCCCCGGGAGCTCACTAAGCCCCCTACACCCATCCTTATACCCACATGTTCACCACAACCTGCACTTTAAGCCGGTGCCATGCATCATGTGCCAATTTCCCTGCCTCGGTCACCATACCCTAGACTATACGACAGCTGATGACACGCTACATGCAAATGCACCTAACCCTACACCCCTAGCCTAAATGGACCCCCCCGGGAGCTCACTAAGCCCCCTACACCCATCCTTATACCCACATGTTCACCACAGCCTGCACTTTAAGCCGGTGCCATGCATCATGTGCCAATTTCCCTGCCTCGGTCACCATACCCTAAACTATATGACAGCTGATGACACGCTACATGCAAATGCACCTAACCCTACACCCCTAGCCTAAATGGACCCCCCCGGGAGCTCACTAAGCCCCCTACACCCATCCTTATACCCACATGTTCACCACAGCCTGCACTTTAAGCCGGTGCCATGCATTATGTGCCAATTTCCCTGCCTCGGTCACCATACCCTAAACTATATGACAGCTGATGACACGCTACATGCAAATGCACCTAACCCTACACCCCTAGCCTAAATGGACCCCCCCGGGAGCTCACTAAGCCCCCTACACCCATCCTTATACCCACATGTTCACCACAGCCTGCACTTTAAGCCGGTGCCATGCATCATGTGCCAATTTCCCTGCCTCGGTCACCATACCCTAAACTGTATGACAGCTGATGACACGCTACATGCAAATGCACCTAACCCTACACCCCTAGCCTAAATGGACCCCCCCGGGAGCTCACTAAGCCCCCTACACCCATCCTTATACCCACATGTTCACCACAGCCTGCACTTTAAGCCGGTGCCATGCATCATGTGCCAATTTCCCTGCCTCGGTCACCATACCCTAAACTGTATGACAGCTGATGACACGCTACATGCAAATGCACCTAACCCTACACCCCTAGCCTAAATGGACCCCCCCGGGAGCTCACTAAGCCCCCTACACCCATCCTTATACCCACATGTTCACCACAGCCTGCACTTTAAGCTGGTGCCATGCATCATGTGCCAATTTCCCTGCCTCGGTCACCATACCCTAAACTATATGACAGCTGATGACACGCTACATGCAAATGCACCTAACCCTACACCCCTAGCCTAAATGGACCCCCCCGGGAGCTCACTAAGCCCCCTACACCCATCCTTATACCCACATGTTCACCACAGCCTGTACCACAGGATGGAAAACGTCACCTAACTCATGTCCCAAATCTTTGTGCACAATACCAAACCCAAAAAGAGGCTGAGTGCACGCCTTATGCTTTCGCGCCAAACCCTACCCTTCCAAGCTAAACAAGCCGTTGCGTGAGCACCATAAGCCCCCCACACACACTCTCATATCGAGGCGATATTGGGGAAGCCCACACCTTTTATTTGCCGTTTGGTTTGCTGAAATCACTCAAAAATTCAACCCGGGGTGCTCATTCTCACTCCACGAGGGGATGCCCCACCCTGCAAACATATCCCATGAGCCATCAACATTGGGCAAGTGTGCATCAGTTTCATGACTAGTTCACGACTTAAAGCAGTTAGGGGAGAGCCTTACCTTCAATATGCCGTTGAGCTTGCTCGATTTGACTAAGTTTTGAACCTTGGGGACTCAATCTCGTTTGGGGTGGCCATGCTCCAATCTGCCAACATACCCTATCAGCCCTCAACGTTTGCGACCTCTACACAACTTTCATGACTACTTGCAATAGAAAATATGATAGGTAGGACCTTTACCTTCAATATGCCGTTGAGCTTGCTCGATTTGACAAACTTTAGAGCCTTGGGGACTCAATCTCGTTTGGGGTGGCCATGCTCCAATCTGCGAACATACCCTATCAGCCCTCAACGTTGGCGACCTCTACACAACTTTCATGACTACTTGCAATAGAAAATATGCTAGGTAGGACCCTTACCTTCAATATGCCGTTGAGCTTGCTCGATTCCGTTAACTATGGAGGTTGGAGTGCTCGTTCTCGCTCATTGGGGTTAATGCCGCATCTGCGAACATACCCTATCAGCCCTCAACGTTTGCGACCTCTACACAACTTTCATGACTACTTGCAATAAAAATATGCTAGGTGGGACCCTTACCTTCAATATGCCGTTGAGCTTGCTCGATTCCGTTAACTATGGAGGTTGGGGTGCTCGTTCTCGCTCGTTGGGGTTAATGCCGCATCTGCGAACATACCCTATCAGCCCTCAACGTTGGCGACCTCTACACAACTTTCATGACTACTTGCAATAGAAAATATGCTAGTTGGGACCCTTACCTTCAATATGCCGTTGAGATTGCTCGATTCCGTTAACTATGGAGGTTGAAGTGCTCGTTCTCGCTCATAGGGGTTAATGCCGCATCTGCGGACATACCCTATCAGCCCTCTACGTTTGGACCCTCTACACAACTTTCATGACTACTTGCAATAGAAAATATGCTAGGTAGGACCCTTACCTTCAATATGCCGTTGAGATTGCTCGATTCCGTTAACTATGGAGGTTGGAGTGCTCGTTCTCGCTCGTTGGGGTTAATGCCGCATCTGCGGACATACCCTATCAGCCCTCTACGTTTGGACCCTCTACACAACTTTCATGACTACTTGCAATAGAAAATATGCTAGGTGGGACCCTTACCTTCAATATGCCGTTGAGATTGCTCGATTCCGTTAACTATAGAGCGTTTAATCAATCATCTCCGCCACGCTTAGCTTGCGCTATTCTGCGAAAGTACCCTATCAGCCATGCGTTTTAAAGGGCCCTAGAGGCCTCCCATTCGCAAGCAAGCAAGAAGAAATAATAGTTAGAGTTCACACCTGCAATATGCCGTCGAGATTGAGCGATTCCGTTAACTATAGAGCGTTTAATCCATCATCTCCGCCACGCTTAGCTTGCGCTAATCTGCGAAAGTACCCTATCAGCCATGCGTTTTAAAGGGCCCTAGAGGCCTCCCATTCGCAAGCGAGCAAGAAGAAATAATAGTTAGAGGTCATACCTTGAATATTCCGTCGAGTTTGCTCCATTACGTTAACTACACAGCTTGCAATAAATTATCGTATCCTCGTTTTCGGCTGTTGGTTTAACCTATTTGCGGGGAAAAGAGATAGCGAAAACGGGCATTTGAGCGCTTTTGCCAAGTAATGCCAGAGTTTCTCCGAGCCTCTTCCATCAACTGTACAGTGACCGTGTGCATTATGACGCACTTTTTTAACGGCGTGTAACTTTCGATATATTTAGTTTCATCGGGCCCCACAAGTGAGAAAAATGTCGCAAATTGAGTCAATTTTGGTTCCCTAATGTCAAATTTCTGCGTATATCATAATATTCTTACGTAATGAAGACAAACATGACTGCTACCCTAAAACTACCGTGTGCATTATGACGCACGCTTCCAAAAGTTATTTGTTAAATATGGCGTAGCCACCTTTTTCTCCAGGATCCGTTCTCAGCCCTTCTCACAGGGTTTCTGCGATATCTTCCGATATAATGGGCCAAATACGCCGATCCGGGTATCCAGCTGTAGGGAATTTAATTGGTCGATCGCCGGTATGGTGGTTTGTACACGTCCGATCGAGCGGATGCCCTTGAAATAGCCAAACATAATGTGCGTCATAATGCACACACGTCATAATGCACACGGTCACTGTAACGTCGACCCTCGCGTGTCGCAGGCCGCGCAGCGGCCGCGCTCGGAGAAACTCTGGGAACAAGAGTACCCATTTCTCCCGCAATTCATCCCCTGACATCCTATCGTACACGCTATTTGGAGGTGGGTGCATGCAGGGGGACCACTGGGGGGTGCACAGATGGGTTGCTGACCCAAGTGCCTTGACTGCGCGCTTGAGTCGGGACGGAAATGTGGCACGTCATCGCATCGTCACATAAGAAAAAGAAAAAGAAAAAACCACGCCCGTCATCGTCACATACGATAGATAAAGATACTGTAATTGTTGCTCCCATAAGGGACCTACCTGCTGTGGTGTAATAAGTACTGGTTCTGACAACGCTCTTGTCGCCGTAAACTAATGAGTAAGGAAAATTGAGTGTCCTGCGATACAGGACACGCACCTCGTGTGCATCTAATTTTTAGGGGTTACAAAGGCTGGCCAGGTGCAGATACCGCCTCTTTTGCGGGACTTTCCTGAGCACTGCCTCCCTCCCACATAAGCAAAAGAAGCAGTTACTTGTAAAAGGAGTGATATACAGAGCTCAACATGGGGAAATTACTTCCCTCAATGTTCTCTGGTGCCGAAAAGGTGTGCAGAATCTTCAAAAGGCCCGTCTGTACGTCGTTTCGTATGCGATGGCTACCTCTGACTGAACCGTTTACTTTCAGGTTTTGGAACGATGGTCGCACAAGGCAATGGCACAGCGCTTGAGCAAACGTCGCCTACAAGAGGAGGCAGATACTCATAAGCTGCTGCTTCTCACGAGGTTCGCCAACAGAGCATCGCCCTCGCCCCCCTCAAGTGCAGAATCGTACTCGTCCGTGATCGTCCAAAAACTCTCAAACAGCCCAGCTACATTATACGCAGTTACAAATTCACAAGTATGATAATGCCGTTGCACTTTGATAAAACTGTTACTTCTAGCAACCTTTTATCAGCATGCAGCAACTGTAGTTCCTCCAAAACATACGTCAAACTCACATAACAAATCAACAAGAGTCGCAGAAGAAAAAGTCCTGAGCTATTCACAAACAAGTCGTTTCAGTGTCTCATGTGTTGTTTGCGGGGCCCACGCCCTCGCCACTGGGATTGGCACTTCGCGCTGAGTGCACTTCTGTCCTCAGGTTCCAGCGGGACCCAGACCAGGATGTGGACAAACTCGTTGAAAGCGTCGCGGAACTTTCCTTTGAGCAGCAAGTTTCGGCCACCCAGGAGAACATACACCACCAGGTCAAAAGTTAGACTGCGAAGGCAAACCTCACGCTAGTCTCATTCGCTCTCCAGCGCAAGCGACATCCATAGAGGGCGAGGACAAATGCCTTGTGCAAGAACTTGTATGCAGAGTTGGGATAGCTCCTTGGCGCGGGCTTGCACGGACACGCGTCACCCATCTGGTGACCTGATCTTCCCGGTTTTCGTTGCAGGCAGAGTAGAGTTTTATGCCTGCAGGTTTTATAAGATTCGCACGTTGATCTGTTTTCGGACAAATCCCCTTTGCGGTTGAATGAAACGCGTAAGCTCACAAAAACCGTTGGGAAAGTGGTGGCGTTGCGCACAGGACCACGGCACTTGCCGGGGGACGCGTGGCTTGTGCAAACTGTGCGAAGTTGAAAAAGCGTAGTTGCGGTCTTAAACAGATGAGCGGCCTGACGAGCCATCTGCGCCAAGTGCTTACGGGCAGCGCGGAAGACCGCACTTCATCGCAGCTCTCCACCTCCAAAGACCACTCGGGCACCACTACAAAGAAGTCAACAACGAAGAAGCCGAAGCGTCGTTCGTACGGCCTGGCGTTCGCGACAGGTCGTCCGTTCCGCTCTGAAGCACCGCGCTCAACGATCCACGGAGTTCCCACCGCACTCCTCTCTTCCTGCCCGGGCTGCACGCGCAGAGCTCAGATCAGTTGTCACATAAGGGACCCCGAGGTCAGCACGCCGGCACCTGGAGTAACTTGCATGCGCTCAATACAGGTTCCATCCATGATCGCCGGTCACCACCAGTGCCTGTGCACAATACGTTGCTTGGTGCGCATTTGGCATACGAAGCACGCTACAGCGGGGTTCACCTGGTATTGGCCTTGAGTTGAGCAAACTCTGGGAAACTGGCCACGAGAATTGCAGGACAGAGGGCCCCATCACTTCTGGAGTAGTTGTGAAGCGCCTTCAAGGCTTTACAGTGGGCTAGCCGGGGGGAGGAGAAGGAGAGGTGCCTACGCAGGTGCTCCTACAAAGGCATCATCACAGACACTGCCTACATCTGTGCTTCCCAGCAGAAGCCATCGCACAGCTCCCCGGCCCCTCGATCTCGCGGTATGTCGACCCAGCACAGATCCAGGCCCCGCCCTTCCTCGCTTCGGGGGGCGCTCGCCGCGAGTCCCCGTTGAGCGCCGTGGCAGGAACCGTGCGCGCCCTCTTCCTCAGGGTTGCCCAAATTTCCCGAGGCAACCAGCCCAGGTTGAAGCATCAGTTCTGCTCGAGGAACTCGAGCGGAGGGGTTTCCCGACGAGACCACCTCAGTAGGTACAAACAGAGCCCTCCCCTGCACTTGCATCACGTGTCCGTTTCGTGGCGGGATTCCAGTAATTTACATGCTGGGCACAGAGCAGGAGAATGCGACCATGTTTATCGTGCTCGGAACTGAGGCCTTCTGGTGGCGCTTCGCCCGGCTCTTCTCCCCAATCTTGCCCGTGCCCCTCTCCCTGCCCTCCGCCCCCTCCATCCAGACTGCTGCCGGAGCACTGGAAGAGCGCTTAGGGTACTCTCTGCACGTGCGAGACTCTGGCATCGGCACCGAGGAGGCCGGCAAGGGGCTATACGTAGAGGGCACCATTCCAGTCGGCTCACTTGTGTGTCTCTACCCAGGTTATTCCAACTCCTTATCCCCTGACATCAGCAGCAGTTACCGGTAGAGGGGCACGAAGGGAGGCTGCAGTGTGGTGGGTTTCACGAATGTGCTGGGGGCAGTCCAGAGGCGCTCTCGGGGCGGGGACGTATGCGCACCTGGGCACAAACATGCCCAGGAGGACTCGCCTCGGTGCAGTGGGCTTACAGCGTCTGGCAATGCAAGTTTGGAGATGTCGGAAGTGCTCTCCTGTTCCTTTTGCCAGAGATGATCCAGATGCCTTCGCATAGAGCATGATCCTGGGATCTGCCGACACTCGCTTGCGAGTGTAAGGTGATTTTTCTAGACAATTGGAGGTCACGACTTCGTATACCAGGCAAGAAGCCACTGCAAAGACCTGGAGAGCAGGGGGCATTCAGACTCGGGCCGCTTTCCTACGGCTCGTTTCCATGATTTTGCCAGCGGGATTAGGGATATAGTGAAGTGGGGTGGGTATGATGTGATCGCATTGTAGGCGTGGTATATCGGCCTCGTCAGTATCGCCTGATGGCAAATTACCCTCGTGTCGACCTGGACAACCCGTATTTGCTGGCACGCTTCGACGGCGCTGTCATCGACTCTAAGGCTCGCACACATCGCCCCTTGCTCTGCTTCCCCGAGGCCCACTGTGTTCAGTAGTGCTCACGTCACGAGGCTCTCCGGCTCCGCGCACCATCTCACGCCTCATCAGTGTGCTCGAGGCGGCGCTGTGATTGGCCAGAGCCGCGGAGGCAAGTGTTGGGACCAGCGGTGATGAAGGTATCCGACGGCTGTTGGCGATTTAAGACGATCTGCTGGCGTCCGCCATACTTAGCATAGTGATTGATGTGACGGCTACTGGCGATTTATGATCGACCACTGGTTATCGCCAGTAGTTATAGTGAGGCACATCAACGCTGGTTGGGACCATCGTTATTGCGCGCTGTTCCCTGGCGTTGGTCTCTTGGGAGGACCGAAGCCAGAGGGGGCGGAGACTTGTTGCTGCACTTTATTCTGTCTCTGCAAGTGCCCGGAGACACCGCCAGGCGGTGGGGGAACATACGACGAAGGGCGGAACTCGGAAGCCTCTGAAAATCGGTGCAAGGAAATTTGGCTTGCTGTGCCTTAGGATTTCCTAGGGGTTTGAGAGCTGGGAGGAGCGTGTGCGACGGTAGGAGGAGCAATCGTGATGGGAAGCTGCAGGAGGAAGCAGATTCCCTGCCAAGGTTGATGCCATCAGTACGACTCCAGATGAGTGGAGCTGAGCAAGGGAGTGGTTCTGTGGGGGTGTGGGCGGGATCTTCAGCCATGGGGTACTACTGGGGCTGGCTTGGGAGGCCACGTGGCGGGAGGACCGGCTTTCCCGTGGCGGCCGCAGGTGGAAGCCACGCTGGAAGATTCCATGATTGCCAACTTGTACCAGGTCAGCGCTCACAGCCCTCGCTCTTGTGCGATGCTATGCTCCGCTAGGTCAGCGCTCACAGCCCTCGCTCTAGTGCGATGCTATGCTCCGCTAGGTCGGCGCTCACAGCCCTCTCTTGCGCTTCCTATGCCGTCATGGGCCCGCTCAGTGCTTAAAGCCCTCGCTCGTGCACCCTCATGACCAGGGCTGGGATCCAAGGGCTCGAAGCGCAGGCCACGGGGATCTGGGAGCGCCCTCATGACCAGGGCTGGGATCCAAGGGCTCGGAGCGCAGGCCACGGGGATCTGGGAGCGCATTCTGCGGCGCTTCAAGGGCCGTCTGTCGGAGGACGACCGAGCACGGCTCAAAGGTAGCCCCTCCCGCTGTGCCCACCCGGTGAGCGATCGCTGGCATCGTGGACACACGCTTGCCAGCCGGAATCCCTGGGACCTGTGGTCGGTGGCATCGTGGACACACGCTTGCCAGCCGGAATCCCTAGGACCTGTGGTCGGTGGCATCGTGGACACGAGCTTGCCAGCCGGAATCCCTGGGACCTGTGGTCGGTGGCATCGTGGACACGAGCTTGCCAGCCGGAATCCCTGGGACCTGTCGTCGGTTGCACGGCTTTGCTTGCAGGAATTGCTCAGACTGCGGCCATCCTCACTGCAAGCACCCAGCCTCATCGACTGGAATCCGGGGTGCTCATGCCATGTGCCTGAGTGATGCCGGGTGGGACACATCTCTGCTCACGGCAACAGCAATTTGAGTTGACTGATGAGAGTCCGCTGATCGGTGGGCGGTAAAACGATGCCCGGACCAACGATGCTCACGATGGTCATAGCCCCGGGGCAGCTCGCAATGACAAGGTGGCAGGGCTTCAGGCTTGTAGGCCGAAGCGGTGAACACGAAGCGGCCCACCGGAGCCCTGCAGCGCATGGCAGTGCGATGCACCCGGTGCTCATGACAAGTGTGATGCAGGCCGCGGTGGCCTGAGATGTCATGCCGCGGTAGCATGAGATGTTGTGCCACATGTGTGGGGCTGATTCGCTGTATTCTGCCATGTGTGTCTGGCACATGTTAGGGCAGCCTGCAGGAGAGGTGCTGCGCTGTGAGGACCCACTGGCCATTGGCTCAAGCGCGGTGGTGTGGAGGCGAGGTGGCAGCTCTCGAGGAGGAAGCTCTTTTGGTAGATCCCGTGAATCCCTTTGCGCTAGGCCACTACGCCAACCATCCCCCCAAAGGCGGCGCGCCCAACTTGATATCCGCGGCCTACAATTTCCCTCTCGGTGAGTATGCGCCTCCGCACAGCCAGGACTGTTACGAATGAAGGGCCCAGATTTCATTAGGCAGCTCTGCAGAACATCGTTACAAACTATGACGTGCTCGGGTGTGAGTGCGCGCTCGTCTCACGCGCGTGGGTGTCTGCTTGCTCCATGCTGTGTGGTGTGACTGCATTCATGACATAACCATGGACCAACAGGTCCCATCCATCGACCGGGAGCCACTGGGGGGCATGCCAGCAGGGTCCGCTTACTCCGTAACCCAGAGACCAACAATTGTTTGGCGACGATCGGTCACATCGTATCATTTCCATGCTGCTTTGCATTTGGGTTGGGAATATGTATGTGTTTGTGGTATCTTGTCACGGCCCCGCCCTGCTCTTGATTTGCTTCTCACATCCACTGGGATGATGGTGGGCTGGCTTTTGCTTGCCGATCTCATGCCGTCCAGTGTCTGCTTGCTCTGTGATGCCGCACGAATGCGCTTTCTCGCCGAGAGGAATGCGGGCAGTGCACGAGGAGCACGCGCTCGTCACTCATGGCACACCAGTCGCGCAGAGAAGGCGCGCCAACGCCGCAGCCACCCTGACGCCACCCGTCATGCCGAGGTGCATGCTCAGGAAGGGCAGGCAGGATTGGGGTAGTGAGCAGACCTTGGCTCATATGGTTTGGAGGTGTTGGGGAATGCTGCGGGGTGGGAGCTGGCCACAATAGAGCATGAGGCAATGCGTTGGTTTCTCCCGAACATCGTCTGCGGGGATGCTGAGGAGAGCGACGCGCAGGCTGTCTTGCCAGTGATTGTGCTCATCGCTGCCAGGTATCAGGATCCTTGCTTTTCGTTTGCTGTGTAAGTTAAGACGGCAGTGTGTGGCTCTACCTGGCTCCTTCCTTCCTCACGTGCAGCCCAACATGGCCCCATTCCGACAAATTGGTCCCATTCCAACAAATGGGGCTTCATATCGAGTTCGGTGCCCTCGTGGCAAGAATCAGCTTTGGCATGTGTCACCTGTTTTCGATTTGCGGTGGTGGGACTGAGGGCTTGTGCATTTAGATGAATATGCAGTGATTTCTTTTGTATGGCATCCTTCGGTCGGCGGTTTGATGCTGTCGCATTTTATCACGAGCATAATATATACAAAAGCCGCAATGAGTCGCACGCGTGATTCCGAGGTTTGGGATTTTGCTGCTCCCCAATGGATGGCGACCTTTTTGCGGGGACAAATGTACGATGCTAAAGATGCCGGGCTCTGAAACTTGAGAGCGGGGCGCGGCCGCATGGCAGAGAGCTGAAAGATGAGGAGCTGTTTCTGAATTACCGCCTTAGCCCCGGTAAGCATTTGTGAGGCGCCAATGGCGTGCACGTCTGATGTACCAGCAGCCTGCATCGCATGCATGTAGGCAGGGGCTAGCCATCATCTGACAGTCGGCCTGAAACCTGGTGTCAGTACCCATTAAGCTTATTGGCTGCTTTGTCACGACAGGGCAAGGATTTATGGATAATCTTGCTGTTAACTGTGTCTGGCCTTTTCCTTAGGTTGTTATATGCAGCTTGCGTCAATTCACAAGATTGGGGCGATTCGCGCCATGAGGGCGATTCGCGCCATGAGGGCGATTCGCGCCACGAGGACCCTGCGATTCGATGGATACAATTCCTGGTGTGACTGTCTTGGCTGAAAGTTGTGTATTCGGTGTGTAGAGCTATCATCAGTGCCCTCACTGGTTCTAGTGCTGAGCCCAATCCATGCAGATGTGCACATGCCTCTGAATGCAGCCACATTGAATCTCAAAGGCTGAGTGGAGGTCTCCTGAGGGCTACGGGTTGGGTATGACGTGGTGCTCTTCAAGGAACCTATCGTCCGGACTGGTATCATGTGGTGGATGGAGAAGAGGAGTCCAGGCGTTGGGCTTAATGAATTGGTGCTCCATCCGCTCAGGAAAGCCAGCTGCTCGGAGATTTTTGTGCACATCACTAGTATAGGAATAGATGCTGACATTGAAGGTTTTGGCTTGTGAATACGTTATCGCGCTTCGATCTGACTGAAATGAGTTTGGCAATGGAATTGATATGCGAGATGAACACTTCCACGTTCCTACACCAATAAAGGATATGTTCACCTTTAAGAAAATACGGAAATTATGAAGATTCGGGGGTGGAGGTTTTAAATAAACAGTTTTAATTTTAGTGCTGAAGTTTGGGCGATACATGCATTTTCTACACGGACATAGGTGTGTGCGCGCGCGCTTGCATGCGTGTGTGCGGGTGCGCACGTCGCCTTGAACGGGGACAGCCGCCGGGTGGAAGTGAATTTTGGGAGGCGGTTGTCCCTGTGGTGCCACTCTGGCGGGCGCTGCCTCTTGGAGAGCTCGGTGGATTCGCCTGCCTTTGCTGCATCAAGGAGAGACAGAGGGTGGTGAAGTCCACCTTCTGTGCTTTCCCTTGAATTTTGTGGGGAGCATTTTGGTGCCCGCATTTTCCTTTTTTTGACATGGGATGTCCATGCTGTGTGGTGTGACTGCATTCATGGCATAACCATGGACCAACGGGTCCCATCCATCGACTGTGAGCCACTGGGAGGCATGCCAGCAGGGTCCGCTCACTCCGTAACCCTGGGACCAACAGTTGTTTGGCGACGATCGGTCGCATCATATCATCTTTCCATGCTGCTTTGCATCTGGGTGGGGAATATGGCCTGTGGGGTGGGGCAACGCAACGCAAGGGCGCGCCGGGTCGGCAGACCCACTGCTTGAGTCTTTTATTTTGTTGAATAAACAGATCTAAATCTACCTCGCGCCCCCCCGCATCGCTGAACGGTCACAACAAACTCGTTACAAACCCAGTGGGCTACTCGGCAACGGACCGGGCCGGGAGCCAAGTCTGCGTGCTCGGCGATGCTCGACGTCGTCAAGGTTGGGTGAAATTTTCGCAGACGAAATTCTCTTCACGCGATTCCGGCGTGTGTCAACCCCACCCGCGGACCTCCCCACATCTCCCCCGTCATCCTCATTAGTTCCCCCCATGCCATCAACCCCCCCAAGAAGGCCGGCCACCCGCCTGCTCGCCCCCATCAAGGTGGCCACCCCTCCCTCAGCCAAGGCCATTGCTTGCTCCGGCGAGGCCCCACTCTGCTCCTGAGTCCAGACCCCACTCTCCGGGCCCGGCGACAAAAGGTCATCCCACTCATTCAAGATATCCTCGACACTTGACGCCGCCTGGCTGAGCCCGCCTATGCCTGCCCGTGCCCCTCCAGATCGCGCCTCGGCGGTGCCCCCTCCTTGCCCCTCCACAGTGCCCAGATGCTCCACCTCCCGCCGCACGTCCTCCATGCTCTCCAAAAGCCTCGATGCCATCGCGCCTGCCTCGCCTGCCTCACCGGGAGCCTGCCCAGACCGCTCACGCTAAGTTCCCTCAGATTCCTGCATCCCACCGCCAGACCCATCCTGCGTGGCATAGTCTGTCTCCTCGAACGCGTCCTCCCACGCTCTGTCCATCAGTGCCAACCTCTCCGCCCCTTCCCGCCGGTCCGCCTCCCCCCGATCCAGGTCCGGGCCCATGCCTCCTCCCACACGCCCTCCGCCAGCCCAACGCCACCCACTTCCGGCCGGACATCGCCCTACAGCCCGCCTGATGATCAGCCCTGCAACCCCCCGTGCAAGCGCGAAAGAAAGCAGCCGGACCCACTTCTCCTTCCAGCCCACCGCCCCGCCACGTGCCGCTTCCTCGTCCTCGTCCTCGTCCTCGTCCCCATTGCCATCCACCTGCTCTCCCCCTTCCGCGTTCGCCTCCATGTACCGCCGCTCCCTGAAGCACCGCTGCGTCTTCTGAAGGAATCCATACGCCGCAGGCCCCAGCCCACCGTACACCTCCACCCCAAAGGGGATGACGTGATGTGGGCGGACATCCCCGTACGTCGCCACCTTGCTCTCCGCTACCTTCTTCGCCGCCGCCCCGGGGGCCATCATGGCCGCTCCCAGGTGCGCGTCTGACATCGGCCGCGCCGTGGCCACATCAAACAGCACATGCTGGCCCGGTCCCTCCGCATCCAACACTGTCACATCCGGGCAATGATTCCGTGAGTAGGTCAGGTAGCCCGCGAAGTCATCGTGCAATGCAGACGCCAAGGGATAGGCAGACTTGGCCACCTCGAACAGCACCCTCTGCAGTTTGTGGTGGATGAAAGAGTACCAATGAAGAATGTGCCGCAGGGCCATCCGGTATTCCGCCGAACTGAGCTCCAGGGCTGGGCAGCATGGAACACCCCTCAAGAAAGCAGGCCCAATACTGTTGAAGGTCACCGAGAAAAGCCAGGGGAGCCGAGACGCCCCCACGTGCCCAGCCAGCCAAAGCCAATCCGCAGAGTGGAGGACAGCAGCATAGACCCGTTGGGCACGTTTTTGAGACCTGCTGTAATCACTCAACTTCTTGACGTCGTCCGCCTTTGGCACTTGTGGTGGCAAATGCTCATTTGCTCCCCTCGCCTCCCCAATCACCTCCATCGCCTCCGACACCTTCTGCATGGCCGCTTGCAAAGAATTACATACGGCAAGTCGCTCTCAGCCCCGAGGTCCTCGGTCCCCGCCGTCACTGTTGGAAAGAGCTCCCGCATATCCTCCCAGACTTGCGCAAACCCGCCAAGCCAGGCCGCACTGCTCACCCTCGCCGCCTTAGTCAGGCCCATCCCATGCGGGAGGGTGGCAAACTCACAGGAGTGCCACGCCAATCCACCGCCAGGCAGCAAGTCCCGCAACGCCCCCTGCATCCTCCTGTCATGCTCCTCAGCCGCCTCCCGCATCATCTCCGGCGGCACACCTCGCAGCCAGAACCCCAGCCTCGGGTGGGCACAGAATCGAAGCAGGAGCCCCTGGGCCTGCGCATGCCCAAGCTTGTTCAAGAGGGGCAGGATGCCACATAGCTCCTCCACCTTCTTCAACATCTCCACACTGACCGCCTCTGCCTTCCCCACCGGCACCCCCAAGACATCGATGAAGTCCAGCTCCCCCCGTGCACCCGGCATCCCGGCCTCGAAGCAACTGGCGTCCCCCTCAGGCGAGAAAGCCGCTGACTTCACCGGCTGAATATCCAGGCCAATCGCCACTGCCTCCTCCATATAAGTCTCATACGCGAGCGCCGCTTCAACCGGAGGGCCCAGGAAGAAAGCGTCATCCAAGTAGGCAAAGATGACCACGCTAGGGTGTCCCTCCTGAACCCGCTCCAGCACCACCTGCAACGGGGCAGCCAAGTAAAGTGGCCCCAGGGGGTCCCCCTGCTGCGTGCCCTCCTTCGACTTGACAAATCGCATCACCGAGCCATCAACGCCCCCCAGCCGAAACCCCAGGTTCGCATCCACCCCATAACAAAGGTCCGTCCATGCCCACAGCTCCGGGAAGTCCCGCTCGATAGCCTCAAACATTGCCTCACGGTGCACCGCATTGAAGGCATTCCTGGCATCTGCCTTAACACAGACCCATTCCGGGTGCCGATCCAGGGCCGCCTGAACAGTGTGGACCCCCAGGTCCGCCCCTCCCTTCACCGCAACCCCAATCTGGGCCGCCCGCAGTCCACCATGGTCATCATCCTGTTGACGCCCACAAAATCGAGCCCTGAGGGCCTTCGCACGCTGCCTGCATATGACCTTTGCCACTAGCTTCCGAAGAACTTCGCCACACGCAATGGGCCGGACGTTGACGCCGAGGTCGTCCTTCAGCAACGCCACTAACCTAGCGCCTGCCAACCACTCCCGAACCCCCGCCGGGGCCAGACCTGCCGCCAGATGGTTGCACACCTCCAACAGTGCATCTCGCCCACCAGAGACATGGACCGCCCACATATGCTCCCAGCGCCACTGAGAGCTGCCCGGTCCCGAGGCCCGCGGCAGATTACGCATTACATCATCGAACGTCTTCTCATCCAGCTCAAGCGCCTGCCCCCGAAGCTCCCGCCGGCGATCCTCTCCCACATCTTGCCTCCTGCCTGTCCCAGCCGGGTGCAACCGCTCCAGCTTCAGCAACGTCTCCTCCGTCGCTGGTGCCAGCTTGGCCAACTCCAGCCTCTTCGCTGCCTTTCCCAGCTGCCCCGCCTTCACCAACCGCACAGCATCTCGCAGCACCCGTTCCTCATCCGCCTCGGCCACAGCTCGTCGATCCCCCGGCACCTCCGCATGCAGCCCCTCCCACTCGCCGCGTAGGAAGCGGGCGCAACGCTCCTTAATGACCTGGGCCACACCCTGCTTCACCCCCTGCTGGACCGGCTGAAGAACCAGGCGCGGGAGTAAAAAGAACAGCTTGTAGGCCTCGACGTCCTCTGTGTCCACCCGCATCCTCCGAAGCGCGACCATCACACACTCGGTGAACAGTCCCCACAACTTCTTCGGCACCATCAAGGAAGAGAAGTCGCTCACAGCACACTCGTCGACACTCAGTCCTCGCAGCCATGTCCACCCCGCCTCTCCAAGCCCATCCGGGTCCCCCACCAAGCTCTCGCCTCCGTGCTGCCCCTGCGCCCGCCCCGCCGCCCGTGGATTGCCCTGGCCCCCACTGCCGCCTCCTCCCTGAGCCGGCGCACAACGCTGAGCATAACTAACCAGACAGCCCCCACCCCGACCTTGATGCTGCCGCAATCCAGTCTCCGAGAGGATATGTCCACAGCTCTGCTCAGGGCACCGCGTGAGCCTCGCCGCAGACAGCAGAAGCCCCGATGCGTCAGGATGGCTCCGCCGAAAATGCTCCGTCAGGGCTCGTCTGCTTCCTAGGGCCCCCACTGAGCACCCCGGCACCGAGCAGACCACATTCCCCACCCGCTGTCCTGCCCCCTTCCGCCCGCCACTTCCCTCGAGCTGCGCCGACCCACTAGTCCCTCCCGAGGCACCCCCCAATGGTCTCAGTGGCTCCACAGCCCCTCCCTCACCCGCCACATCAGCCCCGCGCTCTGCCCCCACCGTCCTCGTCCCTAACCTTACCCCGTGGACACCCTCACCCGCCACCCCCACGGCCTCCTCACCACCCGACTGTCCCACCGCTACAGCACCACTCCCAAGATCAACGCTAACCCCAGCCGAACGCCCCGACAGTTCCAATCGAAGTGACAGATGAGGGCCCTCCACGCCCTCTCCGCTGCTCACTGCCATCCCATCCGCCAGACCATCCACTCCGGCCCCGTCCTCCCCGCTGACCCCCTCAGTTTCGCCACCCGCACCCGCGCCCGCATCCCCCCGAGGCAGCTGCCGCCAACCCATAAGCAAGCCCTTCTCCGCCTCCCTGCTCCAGCCACCAGCCGTCTTCACCCCGACGCGCCGCCCACCACCCCGCCTGGACAGGAAACCGTCATGATCACCCGGGTCTCTCGGCCTGTCCTCCAGGAACACCTCCTCTCTCTCCGGGTTCCCATCAAGGTACTCAATCACCGTCGCCCCCTCCACAGATGCCCCCCCCCCTAACCGTCCACCATACCAGCTGCGCTCACCTGGCCAATACACCTCCACCAGGGTGCCCACTGGCAACGCCGCCATCGCTGGGCCTACACTCTGCTCAGCCGATCTCCCACCATCAACACGCCTTTCATTATTTACACTATCCGTGACCGCCAGGTCCGCCGCCTGCCCAGCCGCCCCTTCCATATTTACACTATAAACAAACCCCTCATTCGCCCGATTACCTTCATAATCAGAACTCATAGTCATAATTCATTCATTCGAACACTACGCCCAGTGACGCTCACCACCTGCCACCAAGCCGAAAAACCAAAACCAAAATCGAGCCAAAAACAGCACCCGGAAACTCATCGCCATGGAATCGCAACCGGCCGTGGCCTTAGGAGTCCTGCCTCTCACCCGGGGGATTGGGCGGGCAGGTGCTGACGCCAGCAGAGGCATCCGTCAGATACAAATGTATCCAATATACTGGACTGTCAGCTGGGTTGGCCTGGATGGGCGCTCTATGCCAACCGCGCGGAGGGCTGTCTGTACAAAAGTAACCGCGCCCGAAGGTCTCCGGTACCCTCGACCGTTGCTGTTGATGCAAAATCCATCTGCTGTTGGCTCCCCAAACAAATATATGAAACCATGCCTGCACAGGCGCAAATATGTGTGTGTGTGTGTGACTTGGTGGATGGTGGGCTGGCTTCTGTCGGCGGATCTCATGCCGTTCAGTGTATGGGTGTGGGTGCAGGGAGTACTGTTGTGCCCGCACTTGTTCTTTTCGTTCACTGGATACGAGCACTTAGGTGTGCGTGTTTGGTTTTCCCCCATCAGACGTCCATGCCGACGACAGATGGAAACTTTTTTGGGGTGCCCAGCTAGCGAGTAGGGGAGACCTTGGTGGAGCGTGCACCGCAGCTGGGGATTCCCTGTCTGGTTTGAAACCGTTAGCTTGGCTGGGCTTGAGCACCAGATTGGAGTATTTCCATGGCGGACCAGCTGTGCAAGCAGGCTGGATGAGCTCCCAGCTATACCCCACATTTCAGCTGTGTTTGTGGTGGGTTAGCTTTGTGCTTGGTTTGGGATGTTTCGAAGTGAATGGTACCTTGCCACGGCCCCGCCGTGTTCCTGAATGCTTCTCACTCCACTGGGATGATAATGGGCTGGCTGTTGTCGGCGGATCTCATGCCGTTCAGTGTGTTTGTGTGTAACCTTGGGACCAACAGTTGTTTGGCGGCGATCGGTCGCATCGTATCATCTTTCCATGCTGCTTTGCATCTGGGTTGGGAATATGTTTGAGTTTGTGGTATCTTGTCACGGCCCCGCCCTGCTCTTGATTTGCTTCTCACATCCACTGGGATGATGGTGGGCTGGCTTTTGTTGGCCGATCTCATGCCATCCATTGTATGCGAGATGACTCATGGCCGGCCTTGTGTGCTCCGACTATTCTCTCTCATTCTCACCCCTATGCACTGGTCTGAAAGCTGAGTGAACTGTCAAATGACAGACACCCGGAGTAAAGACCGGAGCATACCCCTCTTCACACCCGCAACCCAAGCAGCCACCATCCATATGCCCCTCCCACAAGAGCAAGGTCGAGTCCGCTCCCAAGGTATCAGGTGCAGGTGCGCAGTTCTATTGGCCTAGAGTTCTTGAGTCCTGCTAAGCTCTCCTTGGCTAACGGTTTATTAAACAAGGAAGGGCCGCAGGAAGGTCCCGTTAGCAATCAAGCTGTGGCATGGGTCTGTGTCCAGGTATCTTGCGGTTCGGTAACTCTCCTTTGCTCTCTCTCCCGTTCTCTTCGCATTCACCCCCTCCTCTCCCACCAGTCTCTCCCATGGCTCTCTCCCCCTTCTTGAATGATGCTCCCGATTACATTCCCTGTGCGGCCCGTGCGAACGAGGCACAAAACGCCCACCCGGATCGGGCAGATTCCATATGTCTGATGACTTGCTGAGAAGCTCTTTTCAATCAAGGTCATGGGGAATGCCGGTATTTTCGTCAGGATTATTCCTAGAAGCATGGAGCTTGCCCAACCGAGCCCCCGCGGCTGCGCCCTGTTCCTGATCGCTGCTCACATCCACCGAGATGATAGCGAGATGAATCATGGCCAAACCCGGAACCCCCCTCCCCACCTCCCACTTGTACCTTCCACTCCTCACCGCAACCCTATCACCATGCCTTTTCCCCCTGTTACCTCAACCCCACCACCGCTGCCGCCTCACCCCCTGTACAGCCCCTTTGTGATAATGCATGTTGCCCCCTCCCCTGTCCCCACGGGTGAGCCCCCATCCTCGGCTCAGGGGACCAAGGCGGACTGGAGTGGCCCATAGGGGGCTTTACCCCAGCAGGAAGACCTGTCGGCCCGGTTAATGTCTAACGTTCGTCGCCTTGGCCGCCCTTGTCCCTCTCAAGTAGGAAACCCCTCTGCTAAGCCCAACGCAAGCACGTCTGAAGACGGCCTAGTGGGCTCGTGCCCTACCACGAGTCCCTCTTAGAACGTATCGTGCGTGAGTGCCCAACAACTGGGGGCACTCACGCATGATGCGTTCTGTTCTGCAGAACACATGCTGTGTAGTGTGCGCTCCACTTGTTGGGCACTCACGACCCCGCCCTGCTCTTGATTTGCTTCTCGCATCCACTGGGATGATGGTGGGCTGGCTTTTGTTGGCCGATCTCATGCCATCCAGTGTATGCGAGATGACTCACGGCCGGCCTTGTGTGCTCCGACTATTCTCTCTCATTCTCACCCCTATGCACTGGTCTGAAAGCTGAGTGAACTGTCAAATGACAGACACCCGGAGTAAAGACCGGAGCATACCCCTCTTCACACCCGCAACCCAAGCAGCCACCATCCATATGCCACTCCCACAAGAGCAAGGTCGAGTCCGCGCCCAAGGTATCAGGTGCAGGTGCGCAGTTCTATTGGCCTAGAGTTCTTGAGTCCTGCTAAGCTCTCCTTGGCTAACGGTTTATTAAACAAGGAAGGGCCGCAGGAAGGTCCCGTTAGCAATCAAGCTGTGGCATGGGTCTGTGTCCAGGTATCGTGCGGTTCGGTAACTCTCCTTTGCTCTCTCTCCCGTTCTCTTCGCATTCATCCCCTCCTCTCCCACCAGTCTCTCCCATGGCTCTCTCCCCCTTCTTGAATGATGCTCCCGATTACATTCCCTGTGCGGCCCGTGCGAACGAGGCACAAAACGCCCACCCGGATCGGGCAGATTCCATAAGTATGATGACTTGCTGAGAAGCTCTTGATTTGCTTCTCACATCCACTGGGATGATGGTGGGCTGGCTTTTGTTGGCCGATCTCATGCCGTTCAGTGTGTGACCTGTGTCGAGTGTCTTGGATTTGTCTGACGCTAGCTCACTCTCCGTGTACAGTGCTCATGGTTATTACACATGCCGGGGGACTTGTGTTCTTTGACCTTGATATGAGGTACTGGCGGATCACTGTGAACGGGGACGGCCGCCGGGTGGAAGTGGGTTTTGGGAGGCGGTTATCCCTGTGGTGCCATTCTGGCGGCACTGCCTCTTGGAGAGCTCGGCAGATTCGTCTGTCGTGCTGCGAGGAGAGGCAGAAGGTGGTGAAGTACACCTTCTGTGATTTACCTTGATTTTTGTGGGGAGCACTTAGATGCCCGCATGTTTCCTTTTTTTGACATGGGGTGGCCATGCTGTGTGGTGTGACTGCATTCATGACATAACCATGGACCAACAGGTCCCATCCAACGACCGGGAGCCACTGGGGGGCATGCCAGCAGGGTCCGCTTACTCCGTAACCCAGAGACCAACAATTGTTTGGCGACGATCGGTCACATCGTATCATCTTTCCATGCTGCTTTGCATTTGGGTTGGGAATATGTATGCGTTTGTGGTATCTTGTCACGGCCCCGCCCTGCTCTTGATTTGCTTCTCGCATCCACTGGGATGATGGTGGGCAGGCTTTTGTTGGCCGACCTCATGCTGTTCAGTGTGTATGCTTATCCTTGCGACTCCTTTGGCACCCCGTAGCCACAGGAGACTGCACTATGTACCCACGCCCGTGGGTATCCTGAAAAGGATTCAGCACACACTTCGGGACACTCATCCGGATTCTCCGGAGCTCACTAGTGAAGAATGGGACCCCCTAAGCCTCGCTGAGCCACCCGAGCCCCTCTGCATCTGCACCGCCAGCGCACTGCCGCCTTGTGCCTGAAGCTGGTTCATCCCTGCCCCCCGAGCTGCGCGAGCCATATCTCCACCACCAAGCCCATGCGCAAGACCACCCCTCTGCTCCCTGTGTGTGTGTATGCTTACCCTTGCGAATCCTTTGGCACCCCGTAGCCACAGGAGACTGCACTATGTACCCACGCGGGGGATCAAAGGATTCAGCACACACTTCGGGACACTCATCCGGATTCTCCGGAGCTCACTAGTGAAGAATGGGACCCCCTAAGCCTCGCTGAGCCACCCGAGCCCCTCTGCATCTGCACCGCCAGCGCACTGCCGCCTTGTGCCTGAAGCCGGTTCATCCCTGCCCCCCGGGCTGCGCGAGCCATATCTCCACCACCAAGCCCACGCGCAAGACCACCCCTCTGCTCCCTGAGCCTCACTGGGCCACCTGAGCCCCTCTGCGGCTGTCCTGCCGGCGCACTGCTGCTGTGTCTCTGGAGCCGGCTCACCTCCGCCAATCGAGCCACCTCTCCACCACCAAGCCCACATCCCACATCACCCCGCAGCCCCCTACAGCCTGATCTCAAGAGAGCTTGCCCACCCACGCCACGGCCAGAATGCCTAAGCGCTGCCCCAAGGGGCTGAGAATGATAAACTGGGTTGCCCTCATCCAAACTTTCGCATCCGCCACCGACTTGCGCCTGTAGCCCTCTACCCCCCGCACCAACTCCCCGTGACTGGAGCCCTTGCGCTGATTGCCCTGTGTGTGTGTGTGTGTTTGTGTGAAGTTTCGAAGTGAAGATGAGAGTTTTGGGAGAACACGCGCAGTTTTCACTTCGACAAAACCAGTTTGATGACTTCCGAAGAATTGTTATTCACCGATATGCAAGCATATCTCTTGCACGGAAACAACAAAAAATAAAACAAAGTTCGTGTCATTTTCCAGAAGCGGGATTACGAGAATTTGGGAATTCCCTTGGTGCAATCATGCCGTTTGCAGCCGATCAAAGCGATCATTCGAATTGCGTGTGGATATATGCATGGCTGGTTCATTTGCGCGAAACGATTCGCACTTTAATTTTCGCATGATATGATGATTTTTGCATGATTATTTACTTCGAGGAAGTATGACCATAAACTGATGACCCGCCGCTATCATGATGTTTTGTAAGGGCCCTACGAGCGAGCGTTGTGCTTTGAACGACACCATCACCATTAAATATTCATTCAATATAATTCAACAACACTGTATCTCACTTTTGCGGATGCATACATACCTTTGGAGAAAATATGCGTGAGAGGGGTAGGTCCATTCCAAGCTTTTTTATTTCGATGCTATTATACTGTTTGAGTCGTTGCGTGCAGCATTTTTGCAAGGCCGCTGCGCGCGCAACGAATCATCATGAATCAATATTTCTCCAGCAGATTTTTTCGATCCTCAGAGAACCCTGCCACAGTTACCGTTTTTTGTTCACGGCACAGGTGTCGGTGCAGGTCCCAGTTTCACTTGGAGATCGCATCGCACCACACAGTGTTTGAAATGTCATTTAAGGGCATGCGTTTGAAATTCGGCATATCATAACGGCAATGGTCATCTAATGCATGTATCCTGCCTAGCTAATCTGATATTGCGGGCAGGCGATTTCTGGCGTCGGCTTGCTCTGAATCCTAGTGCAAAATGTTCACTATGTTTGAAGTGAACATGCCGATACTAAAAATGCAGCATGCATGCAATTTTACACACGCATGTATGTGATTATTAGCATCGTGTCCTAATGTAAAGCGCAGCGAGCCGCGAAGACGAGCTTGCATTATGTATGTGAGGGGATGACACTCCCTCCTCCTCGGAGTTGCTTCGTGCCACTGGGGGATCAGCGTCCCCCCTAGAACATTCTTATTTTTTTAATTTCTTGAAAAGAATCTGATAGAATCCCATCAAGTTATCCAGCACTTAGCTGTTAAGGTATGCTTTATATGCTATTTTGTTCAAGAAAAAAAACGGGCCAAATAACAAATAAAATGGGCCTATAGCTCATGTATGACACATTCGACAATAGGATGGAAGCATCGCCTGCCTTATCAGGCTCCCTGAATACCATACAATATTTTTATGCTGGTAGCTACGGACATTGTGCAGACACACATGCCGGACAGCAGTGCCGAGAGCTTATTGCTGTCACCGTGTACTCATATGATACACGCATATATAATATGTGCAAACTATTCTTCAATATAATTCATGGAAGATGTGGATCCTTTATGCTCAAGATATTATTTCGAGCAAGATGAGCAACAATGCATGCATCCGCAGGATTATTGATGTTAGTATGAACTAATGGTTCAGAATTTGGATAAAGTTGCAATTACCGATGCCGTTTCTTCGACTGCCTTGTGATGACTTGCATTTGTCCCACATGCCAGATGCAGCAGTAAACCCCACGTTAACAATCTGTGCGGCGCTTTCCGATACACCCGAGGATATCGATGCCCTCTTCTTAAGGCAATCATGCACAGACTGCTATGTTCGTATTCTCGGATGGACGAAGAGTTCCTGATGTCCTAACATCCTCAGCCGATTTCAGGCTGAAAGCGTGCAATAGTTTGCTGCACACGCATCAATGCTAAATTCTCTCCATGGAAATTAGAGTAAAAAACCATTACATGGTACTCTGTGCTGCTGGCGGATCCAGGACGTCACATACGCCATCATCCAACGATGTGATCCGAATATCATCGAATACCGCACGGCCACGGCGCCAGCGCAGCAAGCACACCAGCTCAATGCGAAGCAGGGGCTTCGATGGGTGGATCACACCGTGGACATGCTGCCACTCGGTGCTCGATGCTCGGAATGGTAAGGTGTATCCCCACTGGTGTGTCCCATCCACAAAAAACAGGTCGGCATACAGTGAGTAGTCATCATCTTCCCCAACTCCGCTAATGCCACCATCCACTGCGCGGCTCCAACCCTACATTGAAAAACCGTGTGACCGCCAGTCAGATGTCAGAGTACATTCATTTATCAACGAAAGGTGGGCGTCTATGGATTTGTCAATATCTTAATTTGCCTTTTTGTGTTGTCTCTGCCATTGTATTTAACAGTCCACGCAAGAAACGGGTGCTACGCTCAGCTGGCTCAATCGGCATCAGGCAACCTGGCTTGGCTGAGGCGTCCGAACGGAAAAAAGGTCCGGCGGCCCTCTCGGGTGCTTGAGGACGGAAGTGGCATCGTGCCATCCGAGCCGTACGTGTCAACCAGACGGAAGAGGAGATAAAGGGCCATGGGCAGTAGAAATGGCGGCGGCGAGGAGCACTGAGCAGACATCGGGCACCGGAGTGATCCCCACACAAAGCGCAGAGTGGTAGAGAGTGCGGACACACCTATCCGTGCCTCCCCCGCCAATAGAGAGTGCCTGACGGATGGTTTCCCTCTGATTACAAAGAGGTAGTGCCCACTAGCTAGGCACCATGCGAACGCTTCCACCATCTCAAGAAGTTGGGTATCCCCATTTTCAATGAGACGTTCGCCGACAATCAGCTCCTCCCACTCAAGTCACTCCACCAAATGGTTCGTGGGAAGCAGTGGGATCGGAGCAGGGCCCACCTGTAGAATAAGGGGGGCCGCATCCTTCTGTCCAATGTACACGTGCTGCGTGGCACCTGCCACCTCAGCCACACTCGGCAGATCGAGCAGCAGCGCCTTGCCCCCTCCTCTTCGCCCCCCTTCAATTATGCTGAACCCGCGATTGCCGTGCGGGATCCAGCCAATCAACTTCCCTTCTGCAGTCACCGCGTCAAACCTCGCATTTTGGATGAAGTTGTGCCCGCGCGAGCCTGCCCGCTGAGTGCTGCGGCTGCGGCTCTCACAGTGTTGTCTGTACAGCGACTGTACGATGAGCTCTGTGCTCCGGGTCCCCTCCCTCAGTCGCCGCACCTGCTGCTCCAGCGCCTGCACCAGCAACCCCACTTCCCCCTTCCTTCACGCCTCTCCCTTGGTACCTCGGCATTCACCGCACCGAGGGGGCTGCGATGCAGCGCAGGCACGCGCTCACACGCTCCCAGCAACAGAGGATGGGCAGCTCGAGGGACTCTGAGCCACAGGTAAATTAAAGAGATGTGCAGGTGTTCAAAGTGAAGGCCTGCGGCCAGCTGGCATGCAAGCTGGCAGGTGCAAGACGCTGACACAAATTTGTCCTCTGGCAAGTTCGTAGGGGCGACACTTCACTCATTTTGTCAAATGCACATTACATCGAATCCATGAGGGGCTGCTAGGCAGTGTGGTCTCCGTGTACTTCAGGTCCGCCATGTCAGCTCATGGCCGACAGTGACTGCAGCAGGATGAAAAAGGGTGGAGGTGATGAAGGAGGACCTGCGCATGCAGGGTGATTTGCTGGGTGTACGTGGCGAGCTCTCCCAGGGGGCCCAGGGTCTCGACGTAGGGGCGGAGATGGAATTGAAGGTTGTTGGCCGAGGTGGCAGGGCTCCGTGCCATGCTGTTGTCGGTTGTGCGGTACCAGTACAGCGCCTCTGGGATCACCTCCAGGCGCAGCCCCCTCAACGCCTGTCCCACACCCACCTTCCTCCAGTGAGAAATTCCGGCACACACCCCGTTGCGACTTTTTTTCATGTTGCGGAAGGACAAAATGTCGCGGGTTATTTCTTCGATCAGACCATCCACTTCCCTCGACCATCCATTACTAAAAATGGGCGATTTTTTGCAGGGTATGCTTTGACACTCAAGACAATCCCCCAACACAGCATCGCACATCGGGATTGACATATGAAGAATGCGTTCAAATTCAATTCACGAGACACAACGGTCACAGCAGCCATCGTTTAGACTCCTGAACGTCCGAATTTGGATCACGTGGTCAGGGTTTCGTCGCTTAGGGCTCTGGCGAGCCTGAAGCACCTCACCCTGCCCTCTGCTGTCATGCACAGATGCATGGCATGCAAGCAATCATTGGGTTTTAAAGAATACATAGTATTATTGATGTACATGAAAGTTTTCCTTGTTCCGGCGCTGGCTGAAGGATCTGCTCGATCTTTGAGGTCATACCCGTCCAAACCGTAAGCTCCTCCGCCTGAACTGGGATGTGGTATCGTGCAGGTGCCCTAGAGTGCACGGCACGACCGGTGAGGGAACAGTAAGTGCGCAGGATCAACTTCTAGGACACGATGTCGCGATGTCGCATCTTGAAACTGACTGGGCTGCTACCCCGCCCGAACTGCACGCGTCCCTGCTCTAAATCTGACCGGGGATACGTTTCAAGGCACGGCTTCACACGGCATTCCGTCCGAGAAATCTATCGAAGATACTTACAGTTTACCCGCACCTGCCAAAGCGTGCACTCTAGGGCACAGATGGGACATAAATTTCCAGACAGGGGGCTCCGGCGTGCGGTTCAGGCGTGCATGAGCTGAAGGTTCGAGCAGATCTTTGGCGCTGGCTGGAATGAGCTAGTGTCGCGGGATGCACGCGTTAAGTAAGCACTGAATCACATTTCTACCTGCTGGGCATCCTTAACGATTCCCTTCATGATAAACATCTGTGCAGTGCAGAGGGCAGGGTGAGGTGCTTAAAGGCTGCGGGCTGGCTCCCGCGCTGTATGACTCTTGTGACGAAGTGATCCATAATCGGACGGTGACGATTTCGTCTGAGTGAGGATGGCTCGTGAATTGAATTTGAGAGAGTTCTCCAAACGTAACTCCTGCCGTAGGTCGTGAACTCAGCGGCCTTCTGACATGGGATCATTCCGGAGGGAGCCCTACGCGCCTTGCGTGCGCGACCTCTCACATCATCTGTGACGCGCGAAGCCTTGGCAGCGACAGACACCAGGGGCGGAGAGGGTGGGGGGGTGCGACAGTGACTGACCGCGCGAGTGTGCAGCTCCCAGTCCTGCACTGCGTATGCGGTCTCCTCAGGCCACCCGCCTGCTCCCCTTGACACACACGCCTCTCTCACAGCCGGGTTTGCTGCGGACACAGCTGCTCTACGAGATTGTGGCATCATCCCCGCATCTGCCTCATGCCCTCCAGCGACCAGCCTCCTCGAGAACGTGCCGAGGCCCAAAACTCTCATGAGGGGTGCCTGCAGGTGTGTGAGCACACGGTTGAGAGGGGCGGGGGGGGTACCACTTAGTGCATCCAAAGCACTCCGCGCGAACAGTGCATTAGCGTCGCCAAACACGTTGCGAAGTACCCCTGCACATCCAAGGCACGGTGCTCAGAATGCAGTCAGCACCAGACGGCCGACCGGCAATGTCAGGGGTATGTCCTTGAGGACATGACTTCCACGGTATGGCCTGCGGGACATGGCCTGAGGAATATGGCTTCCGTGATATGGCCTGCGGGATATGGCTTCGTTTATTGAAAGGCTAGGACATGGCTTCCGAGATATGACTTCAGGGATATGGTTGCATTTATGAAATTCAGGAATACGGCCTCAGGGATATGGCTTCAGGAATATGGCCTCAGGGATATGGCTTCATTCATTGAAATTCAGGGACATGGCCTGATATGAGTTGAGGGATGTAGCCTCACACATATGAGTTGAGGGATATGGCTTGAGGGATATAGCCTCGTGGATATGAGTTGAGGGGTATGGCTTGAGGGATGTAGCCTCAGGGACCTGGCCTCAAAGTTCAGGTCTTAGGGAATGTGGCATGCCTGGCATGAGTGCGGGGCCCAGGGGTATATATCGGCCTTCAGGGATTGCCATCAGTGCAGGGGCATCCACCCCCGGAGGCATGAAGTCGTTGGCGCACGTCACCACGTCGGCTCCTGAGCATGTGCCCCCGCATTTCCGGGATCCCCAACCTCCTTCATGTCTCTTGGCATTACATCTCAAAATCTACGGCGGCTTCTGGCTCTACCAGCCACCGATTGTTGCCACGGTCTGCTATGCGGCACCATATTTGCGCGGGAACCTCCAAGGGTCAGGAGAACACATCCATTGGGAGCTTCAAATAGTGTCAGAACTGTACGAGGCGCCTGGGCTTGGCCGACACCCTCTCTAAACTCGTGAGCCTGTTTCTGGAAAGCTGAGTCCAGAATCGCCGCAGAGAGAATCCAGCAACCCACTTTCTTCATCAACGGCACAGCACCTATAAGCAACAACACAGGCTTTGGGCACATCGCCTTTCCCCTTCCCGCAACGATCCTCCGCCTCTGCAGGAACAAACCACCGAAGCAGTCCAGCAGACTATCTCCTCCCCACATCCGAGGAACTCTGGTCCTCCGCCACGCGAGCTGATCCCGCGCACTTCACGTTCGCTCCCCGCAGGGTCTCCGCCCGTCCGCCCGGTGCCCTGCGGCGCGCTCCGCACCTGTGCGCTGCGCCACCTCGACCATGCGTGACACCTGGCACCCTCGCGCATCCCCTCGCCACCCAGCGAGGCCTCAGCATGGCCAGGGTACTATCCTGGATGGCAGGCCAGGAGGGGAGGGCAGGGGGGACCCCCGATTGTGCAGATGTAGAACTTCGAATGCTGGCGCTCTCCCACAACATCGCCGCTTTGCGAGACGCGGACGCTCAAAGCTGAAAATGCTGAGACCTATCGGCCAATGGCGCGCATCTGAAATTTCCCCCATCCGCTAGCCCCACCTCGTGTGGCTTGGCATAGTTGTCGTCATCCATGAAAAGCACGTACTGCCCTTTTGCTGCCCTCCACCCAGCGTTGCGCGCTGCCCCGACGTACATCCCTGCGACAGATCGCACCCGCCACGCTCTTTTCTGTCAGACCGCCGCCGCCACCACATCAGCCGCCATCCCAGCTGGAAGACCGTCCAATTCTACACTGAAGGGAGGGGGTTGAGGCCCGTACCGTGGAGCCGCAATGCCCGCCACCCTCGCTGCGTGAACCACGAGTCCTCCGCCGAGATCTCCTCGAGATAACGCAGTGCCTCTGCCGATGAGCTGCCGTCGTCCACCAGCACTACCTGCGCCGTAGCTCTCCGAAAATTCATCCGCCAGGCCAGCCACCCTCCTCAAATGTCCTCCCTCCTCCGCCCTGTGGCTCGCGCAGACTCTGCCATCCTGCAGCGCCCAAGGGCCGGGTGGTGCCCCCCGCTGATCGCAATGGCATCGGCGCACATGACGCAGGAAGGAGCGCCGGCCTGATACAAGTCCCCCCACCTGGGGGGCTGCCGAGGGGAGCGGGTATGTAAGTTGAGGAGGGTGAGGGGTGACCTCTAAGTGGGGGTAGTCTTGGGCTCGCAGAGAAGCAAGCGCGCTCGCCAGGTGGCGCTGCCGGTCATGGTGCACCAAGACGCATGTGACAAGCACACCGGGCCCGTTCTCCTGCGCCCCTCCGTTACCCACTCCACCTTGCCTCCCTGCTGCCGCATGTTATCAAGGTATAAAAAGGTGGGATCGGGTCTATTACGACGAGCTTCCAAGCAAGGTGTGACGTATAGGGTCGGAGAATTTGGACGTGGCTGTAGCGGTGGGGCTGCGGAACCAGAACAAGGGGGAGGTAGCGCCCACCTGCGGGGCGGGCTTGAGGGCCCCATCTTGGTTCACTGAAATTCGCTGTCCGTACATTTTTGAGAAACAGTCGTGCCACCTCTTCCACTGCAAGGGCGCCACTGCAATCGAACGGTTGGCGGCGTCCTCTGCGATCGGCGCTCCGCCCGAACCGAGAACCTGCTCCAGGCACACAGCCTCTCAGCATATCTCTGTTCAAAGCGGCAAGCGCGCAGAACACACCGCAACAACCCGCATCTTCTAATTCATAGGCGCATCTGACCGTCCGATGAAAGAATCTCGCTGCCAGCTAGAGCCCTGATCCCTCATCTCACAGGACCGTCCGATCAAAGCATCTTCCTGCCACGCAGAGTACATGTCTCTGCACTCACATGGCGGGTTTGATGGCTGCAACTCTCTGTCACACAGACCTCTCGTGCCTGATCTCGCATGATCTCCCGCTCAAAGTCCGAACGACCGTCTGAGGGGGAGGTTGGTGCCAAACGTCATCTATGCACCTGGTTCAGCAATTTGGAGAGCATTGCTGGCCGGGGCTTGAACAGCACGTGGTCATGCTGCCCAGCACTGATTAGCTCCCTGGCCATGCCGACATCTGAGGAAATGAACGGAGCCTTCACCTCCATGACTGCACGCCCCATCCCATCCCCACTCCGTCTCCCTTGACCTCCCATGACCGCACGCCCTGCCATACACTTCCTCTGCCATACGCATAAGCACAGCAGTAAAGCTGCTCGACTTGCCAAGGCGAGCGCTCCTGGGCTGGGGGAGGTGGTCAAGCCAGAGAAGAGAGCAGCCGCAGGAGTGAGGGAAGGGATCGGGTGACTTCACTCCGATCACCTCTAACGACGTCAACTTTGCACAGAGGGGGGTTACAGAGAACCAGCCCTTAGCGCGGCATGCACTGTGCGCCAAGAATGATCGCCTAAAGCTTCACAATTCGGATGCTGGTGATACTGAAAGCGCCGATGACACTATGAGTCGGCCTTTCAGCAGGTGCGCAAGCGGCAGGGGCGAGGGCGGGTTGAATGTGCGTTGCGAGATTACTCTGCTGTAGAATGGTATCGGGGGAGTCCATCGGAGCGGGTAGCACAGCGAGGCGACCTCTACCATCCACTAAATATGACAGCAGGGTGCTCATCTCCCACTGCGCACACCGGGCCAATGGGAAGGGGAAGGAGGCATCCCATTAATTCAGCCTGCGTGTATGCTTCACATTCTTCACAGTCGCTAGGGTGAGGCATGCGCCCTGGGGGGGAGCGGTGGAAATGGGATTTCCTGGGCTGTGTCTCGTTGCGTGTCGAGACAATAAGCTGTGCACCTGTCAGTATCGGCTTAAGCATATGCAACTGCTGTGGTGACCAAAGTTCAGAATATATAAGAGCACACGACATCCCTTTGGACAGCTCTGTGCACCCTGCCCAGAGATGAAAACCTTCAGTCCGGGACAGTCTACAGTTTCCCAAATTCTATGTGAAGAATGCTCGAATGACGAGCACCATGCTGCCAAGATGGGCGAGCCCGGCTCCCTGAAGGAATGACGAGCACCATGCTGCCAAGATGGGCGAGCCCGGATCCCTGAAGGAATGACGAGCACCATGCTGCCAAGATGGGCGAGCCCGGCTCCCTGAAGGAATGACGAGCACCATGCTGCCAAGATGGGCGAGCCCGGATCCCTGAAGGAATGACGAGCACCATGCTGCCAAGATGGGCGAGCCCGAATCCCTGAAGGAATGACGAGCACCATGCTGCCAAGATGGGCGAGCCCGGCTCCCTGAAGGAATGACGAGCACCATGCTGCCAAGATGGGCGAGCCCGGCTCCCTGAAGGAATGACGAGCACCATGCTGCCAAGATGGGCGAGCCCGGCTCCCTGAAGGAATGAACTTCTACCGATCGGTTGCGCCTTGCTGTGGAAGGGTGCATGGAATAGGTTTATGAGGAAGCAGCGCGGAAGCCATGCAGCGCTCTCGAGAGATTCTATGGGCAGTGGGCTTGTGCCGCAGCCTCGATCCTGAGCGAGTGGGCGGCAGGAGGTCAAAGGACCTGTGTCTCCACCGTGACGCTTGGAATCTGCGCGATGCAGTCGCGGTCTCTCTTCCCGTCACATCGCTTCTTCTGCCAGTTCTGCATGGTGCGCATGATGTGCTCGTGGCCGTACACGCACTCAGCAGGGCTGCGCCACTCACCCCGGCACTCCCACCCTTTCCTGTCATCTTGCAGCCCTCCGCGGTTTGTGCGGACACCATTCCCGCCTGGCATGACTGCCACATTAAACGCGCACACAAAATTTCCATTTTCTATTGGTTAAAATTGACCTCGGGTGAAAGCGACCTCTCCAAAACTGGACACAAGTTCACGAAATCAAAGCGAGCTCCCGATAGCAGAATTCGGAACAAGGTGTGTCAGCATCTTTCAGAGCTGCGCGCTCTACCGCTGAGCGTCCTTCAGCAACATGCTACTCTGAGACGGCGGAGAGCGCGCGCATCGAGATGCATATGTCAACACACGTCACGGGCATTCGGGGTCAATGTGTGCAGTGGAGGCCTCCGGGGTCGATGCGCGTCAGGGAGGCCCGCGGGGTCGATGCGCGTCAGGGAGGCCCGCGGGGTCGATGCGCGTCAGGGAGGCCCGCGGGGTCGATGCGCGGCAGGGAGGCCCGCGGGGTCGATGCGCGTCAGGGAGGCCCGCGGGGTCGATGCGCGTCAGGGAGGCCCGCGGGGTCGATGCGCGTCAGGGAGGCCCGAAGTTCGATGCGCGTCAGGGAGGCCCGCGTGGTCGTGCGCGTCAGGGAGGCCGCGGGGTTGTGCGCGGCAGGGAGGCCCCAGGGTCGATGCGCGTCAGGGAGGCCCGCGTGGTCGTGCGCGTCAGGAGCCGAGGGTCGTCTGCGTCGAGGAAGGCCAGCGGGGTCGATGCGCGTCAGGGGCCCGCGGGGTCGTGCGGCGTCCAGGAGGCCCGCGTGGTCGATGCGCGTCCAGGGAGGCCCGGCGGGGTCGATGCGCGTCGAGAGCCCCCGGGGTCGATGCGCGTCAGGGAGGCCCGCGGGGTCGATGCGCGGCAGGGAGGCCCGCGGGGTCGATGCGCGTCAGGGAGGCCCGCGGGGTCGATGCGCGTCAGGGAGGCCCGCGGGGTCGATGCGCGTCAGGGAGGCCCGCGGGGTCGATGCGCATCAGGGAGGCCCCCAGGGTCGATGCGTGACATATGTGGCACCGCACGTGGCACATTATGGAGAGAGACAACACACGGTGAGGATCCCTCTGGCGGGCTGTTAGGGCATGCTGCCACATCGCGCTGACGGGGGTCGAGCAGCGCATTTGGCCCGGAGAAGGTGAGCGCCTTCAGCCCGAGATTCTTCTGCTCGCCGCCCTGCAACTCGTCCCGGCATCCCCCCAAGCTCACTTCCCCATCAACGTGTCCATTCTGCTTGAGATGCCTTGCTGCCTCTGCCCGAGCGCAAGCTGGCGGGGATGGAGAGCAATGATGTCGATAAAGGCCATAGGAAATCAAGGGCGCGGGCTGTCACCTCACAAAGAACGCGCTCCACGGCCTCCAAGAAGAGCAGCAGCCCCGACTGTGCATCCAGTGCCCCAACGTAGACCAGCTCCTGCACAATTGGCACCCCGCTCTGCGGGCCACCTCGCTGCGCCCCCTCCCCCCTCCCCCATATCACACATTGACCCGACATGAGACTTGGATGCAACAGGGGCCCTCCGCCCAGCCTGCACCTCCGCAGTATGAACAGATCCCTCTACCGGCAAAGATGCTAATCAGCAACCACCATCCATAATTCTCCCCACACATGCCAAGTGGCGTGAGGCAGCGAAGTGAAGCAAGCCCAACCAACATCGCAGTGGAGGAAGAAAGAATGCAAGAGCGGGGCGGCACTGTGACACAGCGCCACACACCAATGGCTTACAGCATGTGAAAAAGGGGCGAGTCCACACTGCCTACAAGGAGGCAGTACCCGCCAGAAAGGCATCACAGGAACAGCCGCATCCTACTACCCATTTCGATCAGGCAGCAATCCCCCTTCACAGCGAGGCTGCAGTACGGCACAAATAGCGTCAACGCGGGCCTCTCACATTGAACCCCTGACGCAAGCCGCGCCTCCCCTACGCACAAATAGCGTCACGGGCCTCTCACATTGAACTGACGCAAGCCGCGCCTCCTACGCACAAATAGCGTCCAGCGAGACCTCTCACACTGAACCCCTGGCACATAAACCGCGCCTCCCTACGCACAAATAAACGTCTACGGGCCTCTCATTGGGCCCCTGACGCAAGCCCCGCACTCCCTACGCACAAATAAGTGCAACGGGCCTCTCACATTGAACCCAGCGCAAGCACCGCGCCTCCCGTACAGCGGGTGGTGTCAACGCAGGCCTCTCACATTGAACCCCTGGCCTGGCTTGGCACTTCGCCTACGCACAAATACCACGTCAACGGGCCTCACATTGAACCTGACGCAAACGCCTCCCTACGCAAATGGCGTCAGCGGGCCTCTCACGTGAACCCCTGACGCAGACGCGCCTCCTCTACGCACAAATAGCGTCAACGGGCCTCTCATTGAACCCCTGACGCAAGCCACGCCTCCCTACGCACAAATAGCGTCTGGCAGGCCTCTCACATTGAGCCCCTGACGCAAGCCCTTCCCGTCTGTACAATAGCGTCAACGGGCCTCTCACGTGAACCCCCTGACGCAAGCCCCGCGCCTCCCCTACGCACAAATAGCGTCAACGGGCCTCTCACATTGAACCCCTGACGCAAGCCCGCCTCCCTACGCACAAACTATAGTCTACGCGGGCCTCTCACATTGAACCCCTGACGCAAGCCGCGCCTCCCCTACGCAAATAGCGTCAACGCGGGCCTCTCACATTGAATTTACAGCGCCAAGCCGCGCCTCCCCTGCGCACAAATAGCGTCCAGCGCGGGCCTCTCACATTGAACCCCTGACGCAAGCCGCGCCTCGCCTACGCACAAATAGCGTCAACGCGGGCCTCTCACATTGAACCCCTGACGCAAGCCGCGCCTCCCAAACGCGCATGGAGGATCCCCGTGCGCAAAATTGGCATTTCTCCTTTGATACGCACCATCTCAATTAGCCAGTGAATGAATACCCCGAGTGGTCTGCGCGGAGTGGAGGCCCAAGGAGGGGGGAGGGGGGCAACCTGACTAGCTGGGAGGCGTGTGTGTGGAGCAGGAAAGGTGGCAACGACGGTCTTGGGAGGGAAGATCCAACCACGATCGCGCAGCCACTGCACGAGGAAGTTGCCCCGGGCCACCACAACGTCCGCCTTCTCCACCATGAGCCGCTCCATGAAGGACGCCTCCAGGGAGGCCGGCGTGTGCAGTGCCGGAGCCTCGGCGCCATAAACCGCCTCCCACACCCGCGGCCCTGCACCAAGCCCCCCATGCCACCCCGCATCCCCTCCCTTCCCTCATTCCCCCGATGTCATCTGCGGCTTCCCTAGTCCGCACATGTCACGCCCCCGATGCCATCTGCGGCTTCCCTAGTCCGCACATATCATGCCCCCAATGTCATGTTCAGATGTATGTTCAGCTCTATTTCCCAAAATTTCCAACATGGACCCAGTTCCCCAGCATTTCAGCATAAATGCTCGAATCAGAGAATGCTGAGATACGCTTAGACTTCCAACAGTTCTGAGACAACTCGGACTTCTGAGACTGCACAAATAAATTGCAACGATCAAGCCCTTCGGAACGGTCCTCAACATGCAAGGGTTTGCTAGGGTCGGGAGTGCACAGCTCAGCCCGCTGAGCATGCACATCGCCGCGACTTGCACCTCGGTCTGCCAACCGTGGATCTTGCTCCATGTAACGCACAGCTTGACCCACACAACACGCACTTCGGTCTGCTGAGCGCGCCTTGGCCCGCATAACACGCTCAGGGTGCACCCAGCCCTGATGCTCGCAGAGCTGTTCACATACGTGAGATAGTGAGGACGAATTGGCTCAAAAAGTCATGAACTCGTGTCCATATCAAGGCAGGAAGGGAGCGCTACACATGTATCCCACTTCTTGGCCAAGCCTGCTTCGAGTTTGGAGGACGCACCAGTCAGCAGCACCCCCAGCTCAATGTCGTGGAAAGCCAACCCCTGCGCAGCAAATCCCGGATTGCATTCATTATGGAC
Source organism: Cymbomonas tetramitiformis (assembly GCA_001247695.2). Taxonomy (NCBI): domain Eukaryota; kingdom Viridiplantae; phylum Chlorophyta; class Pyramimonadophyceae; order Pyramimonadales; family Pyramimonadaceae; genus Cymbomonas; species Cymbomonas tetramitiformis. Next base: position 43,684 of record LGRX02035377.1, read on the forward strand.
CCCATGCCGCTTGCCACGTGGCACTGACGTTGCACTCGGAGCAGCTTCCAAATTCAGCGTTTACAACTCCAACAGCTCGTTCTGAGTATTACATTCCCAGCTAGAGTCTTAGGTGCCTAGGCGGCTGGGGTGATTGACTGGAGGCCCACACGGGTGCCCGCCTCCAGGAGAAGCTTGTTAGCAAGGATGGATATGTGCTCGTCGCATGCATTGTGAAGACACTAGCAGGAATTGTGCGGACCTGCTTTTTGGCGGTCATTGCAAAATAGCCGAGCCCACCCCAGTCAATGAAGTACACCACATCGAACTGGTGCTCTGTGCAGTCCCTCACAAGCACAGTGCAACCGGATGTAAGCCCCATCAGCCCAAGAAGCATTTTCACAATCGTGATCATGTGAGGCAGTGACTATGTGTAGCTAAAAATACGGGTCTAACAAGTGGGAGTGGAGAGGATCTGCTTCGGGTGGGGAAGAGCCCTAAACCACGAGCAAGGGATGTAGAACCTCCTAGCCAAATTGCGAAAGTTAAGAATAACAAGTGATTGAGAGATTGTGATGAGGGACGGGTTTCAGTCAGAGATGGCGATGAGGCGAGAGGTCCATGATGAGGGGTAGGGTCTAGTCAGACGTAGTGATGAGGGGAGGAGAACTGTCGGAAATCGCGATAAGGGGAGGCTCCAACCCGAGATGGTGATGAGGGGAGGGTTTCTGTCTGAGGTGATGACGAGGGTTCACGTAGAAATGGTGATGAGGGGAGAGGTCCAGCCCGAGATGATGATGAGGGGAAGGATCCTGTCTGAGGTGATGACGAGGGTCCCGTGGGAAATGATGATGAGGGAGAGATCCGGCCGATGGTGATGAGGGAAGGATCCTGTTTGAAGTGATGATGAGGGTCCACGTGGAATGGCGATGAGGGGAGGTGCGGCCGGGATGGTGATGAGGGAAAGGATCCTGTGTGAGGTGATGACGAGGGTCCACGTGGAAATGGTGATGAGGGGAGGGGTGCAGAGGTGGTCATCAAGGCACGGTCCCTTTCAAAGCCCTAGGCACTTATTAGCTGCTGAGGGGAGGCTCTCATTTAGCGCAGTGTGGCGCAGATGGCACTCACCGTTTTGAAGCCACTCGTACACGTCATATGCTACTGCCACCTGCTCTTGGGGTTGGGGACGGAGGGTGCAGAGAGGGACCAGCCACATCAAGGGCATTCCACCCAAAAGTCGATTTGGCTGGACGCATAAGCTCCTTGTGTCAAGCATTCTCTCGACTTGAGGGCCAGAAGCCTCTGAGCTCTCAGCAACTTGTATCCGGTGGCTTCCTTGAGAACTGATCGGCATGGCTTCGGGTGGTGACATAGGGCGATGCCTTTCGAAATAGCAATACCAGCCTGCACCATCCTCAGACCCGGAAGAGAAGAATTTGGGAGGGGGACTGATGTCCTCAGGGACTGTAGGGTGCGGAGCACCGAATCGAAAGCCCAGCAGGGGAGGGGAGGTCAGGAGAGTACCTGCGGAGGTGCAGAGCGGGGGACGCGCGGAGGCGGGAGCGTGGCGAACGAGATGGTGTTACCCCTATAGCGGTTCCTGGCATTTCGAACAGCGGTTTGGGCCCAGTCCGTTTCCGCCCCCGCGGCGAAGAGAACCGTCACCCCCTTCGTGCCTTGCTCCGTGAGCATATGTGCCATACCTGCGATAGTTTTCCCAGTCACTGGTCAGCAGAGTTGCGGAAACGGACAACTTCGAAGCCAGCTCAAGGAGAAGGGCCAAGTGAACATCGTGGTGGAACTGGCAGCAACAGCCTTAACAGATTCCGTTCTCGAACTGCGCCTTGCCACAGCTATTGCTCCGGGTAGAAGCTTAGATTACTTAAGGCTCCATCGAAAGGTGGGCCGTGGATGGAACAAAGTTTGAGTGCACAGGGCGCACCGGCCCAGAGCTGATCATGACGGTGAAGCGCAGCCCCGCCAGTCGTATAATCTACGACCAGAAGTACCGTGAGGGGCAGCATGTCATCCTCGATCAGGTCGTATTCGCATGGCAGGGCGTCTAGTAGTGGAAGGTGCTGGACTTCCCCTTCCAGCGAGGCGTATCCGGAAATCAATCTCTCCAGACCACCTCTCAGGATCCCCGGTCCAACCTGTGAGGAATACAACAAGCCAGAATGGTTGAAACGCTCCAAGTTATCGAAAAGCGGCCTGGCGCTGGGCAAAGAATCCACCATATTTACGCCCGAAACTTCATATAGAAGTATGCCAACTTGTAATGAACAAGACACTGATACAAGTTGCACAATAAAGAAAGAAGGCAAAGACATTAAAGTACATATAACGAAACCGGTTTCTCTCTGCACAACCTGGGAGCTGCCTACCATCACGGAAACGCATGCATATGCGAGTTTTACATTGTACTCATACAACGTAAAGTCTAGGTCTCGTATGTTAGGAATTTTTCAGTTAAAAAATGCCAGCATTATGCCGGTCTCGGCGTACCTGTCCGGCGGGTTCAACGGCTGTTTCCGCACCCTGCGAGAAGCCCTCGAAAGTTTCACGAAGGGGGGGCGCGGCGTACGAGCTTGTGGTAGTCGCCGCCCAGTACAAAAAACACGTATTCACCACCAAAATTGCCAGAATCGAAGATACGACAAAATTTCTACTGATGGTAGACGCCATGCTTTGGCGAATTGTCACTGTCCTGTATGCCTGCTATCTATATGAGCGATTATCCAAACTTCAGCGCGCCGGTTCATCTTCAAATTCTGAGCTTGGTCACCGTCCGTCGAAATTTCATGCGGTTCAGGAATCTCATACGTTCCTTCGGAAACGTATTAATAGCCCTCTAAAGGGGGCGTGTAGCGAACACGTACGCATCAATAGGGCAGATCTAGAGGACGCTCGCAGCGTTCCCTCTGTGCGAGTTTGATAAATAAGTATTCTCGAAAGGATGTCTTGCACTATTCTCCACGCACTTTATATGCTGAGGAACATTGGCCGAAACTCGCAAAAAATATGTATCGGATTTGAGGGAGCTCCAGAAGTTGAGGACGCTGTGGGTCCACTAGGAGGCACAAGGACGAAGAAAGACACGTGAATACTCAACGGAAAATAGAGTTGAATTGGGATTTCATACCCTAATGGCTATTTTGCTGGGAAATGCCTGTTTTATAATGCTGCTTTCACTCAACGAAAAAAACTTCGAGTGCATTCATTAACCCTAAACTCCCGCGCATTGACATTCTCTTTCGTCCAGCTAGGGTGCTAAGAGTTGCAAAACCCTAACTCAGCGTCAGGGCTAAGATCAAGATCCACTCTGCTGGCGTATTAAACTTTCGCCTTTTTAGCTTTTACTAAAGTTTACCGAGCGTGGTTCACACACAGCCATCCGATCCAATATCTGCGAAGTCCACTGCTCCCATAAGAGTGTCCTGAAATGTGGGCCCATAACATCAGGTGCTTGCGTCGTTGCGCTTGGGGCAATGACGCAGTTTATGAGGTGTAACCGAGACGCGTCAATTGCTGGTTGAAAACTATATTTATGACACATCGAGTTTGGACCAATGAAAACGTGCCACGCAGGCAGCAATTCTGAGCTATATTAATGATGAAATGCTGATGTGGAAGTAAGGCGGCCACGTGTTCAGAACTGGATTGGTCAAGTGCATTGACGTGTTCCCAATGTTCGGAAGATTTCATTGAATATTGGTGCTGATCAGCACCAATATTCAGAATATTGGGGCCATACAGCCCCAATATTCAAATGAAATATTCCGAAATTGGGAAAATGCCAATGCCCTGTGACCCAGCCCTGAACACGTGGCATTGACGACTTTGACCCGAAATTAGGTCAAAGCCGACAACGCCTGCGAAATGCTGTGCTGTGCTCTGCCTAAAAATGTTCTAATGCGTGTCAGACAAATACATTATGCAAACAGAACATACACGGCAAAAGCATGGCCGGGATCTCCGCGGTACGCGGTGATGGGCGAGAAAAACCAAAGCCCCCGGATCCCACACAAGACGTCGGAACGAAAACATACAAGATGAAAACAAACGAATGCGATACACACACGTAAGCGAGTGCATACAAAATGCAGCACACCAGTTGAGCAACAAACACACTGGGCGCGTGTGTCACAAGGGGGCATACGCGGATGGCACAAGGGGCATATGGCGGGGGGGATCGGGGAATTAGGGAAAATACACAAGTCATCTGAAAACGTACAGTGACATGAGGGGCACACACACGAAAGTGCATATGAAACTAAAATGGTATGCGAGGATGCAGCGAGGATCTCGTAGGCGAGCGTTGAGCGTGGAGTCGGTCGAAGATGAACACAAGCGGAAAGGAGTCGAGTAGTTGAAGGTCATCATGCGGTCGAGCACTGATCCTGCATGTAAGCAAAAAGTTAGTCATGCATACACATATCGATGCATGCACACTTAACGTCAGTCGCAGAAACATTATGCGCAAAGATATTCATAGCAGGCAGGGTCACAGCAGCAGGGTCACAGCAGGAGGTGCACGGGAAGATGCAAACAAGAAATGAACTTGGAATTGCATCAGAACTCCCCTTTGGGTTAATTTCGAAGTTCGAAGCATCGATCTTAGAAATCCAGCTTTCTAGGCATTGATTGGCAGTATCTTTTTTACTATGACAGACGACTGAAAACTCGAACGATCTTGAAAATCTGTTTTTTGAGTTTCCGATTGGCTAGTATTTTATAATGTGACTCGTGATTGAAAAGACGATCGACTGCGTTGATGACAGACGATCATCGTAGAGATCCTCACCGTTCGCTTCGCCGTTCGCTGACGCGACGGTACAGATCACCGTGCGCTGACGCGCCGGTTACAAAACAGCCTGAGGTAGGATAGACTGTGATGACATGTCATGTCATGACATTCACATGACATGACATGACATGACAGCGACAGTCGACACTGATGACACACCGATGACGCTGCACTGTAAGCAATATTTGAGCAATATCGCGAGTTGTGATGACGTGGCAGAGTCGAGAAATATTGTTGCAAAGCATATTTCATGACGTGGCTCTCACATGATCCCTTCGATTAATCGAGGGCTGATGTGTCACAAATATATCATGAAGAGGAGCTAATTAGCCCCAATATCACCTGAGGTCGCTGACGCTCTCTCAGGTGATATTGGGGCTAATTAGCACCTCTTCATACTATATATCCAATCCCCACAACACTCTCACGAGGTGGTGAATTTCTGGTCAGGAACCTTTGGCCTCCTGTCATTACATCATAAAAAGGACAGAATAGCGCGCTGTCGCCAGTTTTGCGTGGAATTGGATATCTTACTCAGCCTTTGGGCTAAGATCAAGCGTGTCACAGTAGAGAGTTGGAAGGTTTCATCAGCTGTGCACGACGCGTGCTCCGGTGCTCCCATAAGCCGTGTGGAGCGTGGGCTCAAATATACTCGGGTGGGCTGGATGTTCCGGGCATACTTACCTGCTGGGGGTCATCTGCCGATCAATAAGGGTGGAGGCCTATCGAGAGCTGCTCGCATTGCACTTCGCGGGTGGCGATCGGTATTTGTGCCCACTGGGTTACAGAACCGGATAATTTCTGCGAGGGCTGAGTGTCGCGTTCGCGCGCCTCGCCACCGAAAGAAACCAACGTGGAAAGATGGCGGGAATGTTACATGGCTGGCGTGCATGGTGCCCATGTCTCACATTCTCATCCGGTTAGTTCCCAGCGCAGTGCCTGCCCCTGCGCCTCTTGCTCTGCTGTATCCGGTAACTACGGTGACACTATCCCTTCATTACGGCAGTGTCCCTTCTGCTTCTCTTTTAAAACCCATAATGATGTCGCGCTCCAGCTGTCGACAATTTTTTTTAAGCAAGATCACGAAACCTAATAATACTGAGAGAATCTTTAACAGCTTTGCCATACAGCGAAAATGCCATTACCTGAAAGTCACACATTCGCAGCGCTCGTGCGGGGGAAAGAATGAGTTTTCCGAATGGAAGATGATCTCGTCCAGGACACTCTCTAGGATCATCATCAGCTGTTGACTACCGCATTCGGTGGATATCAGCTATGGCCACTAGAGGACGTAGCTGTTCCAGCTTTGTGTGGTTTGTGATTTCGTGGTTCTTTGTGCTTTCCCTTATTATTGCGTTCACAGCGTTTTGGGGTTTCCGAATCGGCAAGAAATCCGAGAACGAGAGGCTGGCTGAAGCGCGGGAGCAGACCATTAAAGAGCAGGTGAAGTCTGCAGTAGAAAACCAGATAAACGGGCAAAAAAAACAGCTTGAATTTTCGCTGGCAGAATTGGCTTCAGCAAAGAAAACGTTTGAGCTCTTCAAGAGGGCCACGTTTACTGCCCCTCCCCCTAGTCACTACGCCGGTGCAGACACATTAGCTTCAGGCAGTGCTTTTTTAGCTGATAACATAGATTATGCGGCGCTTGCGGGGGACACGCGAAGGCTGTCTTCCCTAAAGCATAGTGGGATACCTCCATGTGGCGGGGCTAACATTTCGTACTTGCCCTTCGTGACAACGATATCACCTCGCAGCAGCCTCGTGAAGGATATGCCTTCTGCCTTGCCAAGTGAACAAGTAGATTCGATGCCACCAGTGGAACCACCAGCCGCACCTCCAGCCGAACCTCCAGTGGAACCACCATCAGGGCCGCCAGCAGAGCCAGATGTGGTTAAAACCCCTGGGAAAAGTCCTGGCAGATCTTCTGGAAAATCTTATGCGAAAAAAACCGTTGAGAAAGTCCCCGCTCAGGAGAAATCTTCTGGGAGGACACCTGACAGAACCTCTGGGAAAGCAGTCGAAAAAGGTCCCGCTCTTGAGAAACCTTCTGGGAGAACAAATGAGAAGGTCACTGGGAAATCCATCTCCAGAAGAAGTTTACTCACAGCTCGACAGCGTGCTAGAAGGAGTGAAAGTGATAAATACAAGGAAATTGCAGCTCTAAAGGAAGGAGAGTGGTAAACCGCCCCCTTCCCACTAAATCCGCGAGTTCCTCATGAAAAGATGTGCTCCCATGAGCTACTCACGTAAGCAAGCATCATGCGATTTACCTTCTCCCGGAACCGGATCTCCCCGACCAGCCTACATAACCTGAAGGCGAAGCGGTATATATTTGCGCACAGGTTCCGTTCGTGCCAGAGTGCCTGGAAATGAAAAACCTTTCGCCGTACCCTCCGTGAGTTCCTGAATACCTTCGGATGCGCCCAAGCAGACCTACCAAGGCCGAGCACAGAACTGAGATTGTATTAGCGCGTCGCCTCAGGTTTACGATGACCAGGGGCACTTGTGGAAACACGTTGACTAGCCGCGCCAAAGCTCCTCCACACAACCCCGTCCTGGAAGACCCGGACAACGTGCGCGGCCTCAAAACCCCGGCCAAGGTAAGACCCTTGCGTTCCCGAAAATCTTGTTCTTGCTATGAGTAATGCGAGGAAGAAATCTTGCGTAAAGGCTTCCCCCCTTCCTTAGCTTATATCGTGGTTTAACATTGCGCACGGCATCGGTCCGCGTCGAGTCCGGTCGCTCCATACGACATTGCAGCTCCTGGTCGAGGGTGGCAGGCGGCGAAGGCCCAACACAAATGAAACTGGCTGACCGCTAGCAGCACAAGTGCGCGAGCATAGGCTCAGCGTGGACTTTCAGGTGGGATCAGAAATAAAGTGAATAAAAGGGAGCAATGCCATAAGGGTTCTGTGCACAGTCAAATGGTCGGGGAATGGCTTCAAGGCAACCGAAAGCTTCTCGATGGCTGAGGATCTGCGTACACCCGGCGCGGCTATCGCATCCTGCGAGTGGGTCTGCGGACAACCAGGGTAAGGAAGACAGGGTGGCGAGGGTGCAGGGGTCACCTGAGGCCTTGCTGCTAGCGTGCTTAAACAACATTATGTAAGCTCCCCCCCGCTCCTGCGCCTTCACCATCTGCTGTGCGGGAGACATCCGCCCCTCAGAGGACATCTTGGCTTGCAGTTGAGGCCGATCAAGGAACTTCAGCTGAAGTAGGTCCTTTGGGGTGGGGGGAGACTTGTGCAGCATGTGCAGGCGGGAGGCCGTAGAAGCTGCCAAGATGCAAAGGTGGAGTCTTGACGCCCTGTCTTGCTTGCACTCACGTCCTCCCCACCTCCGTGCGTCCCTTTAGCTCGTGTTCATTTCATGGGCTTCAGTAGTCTGTGACCGCTGCTGTCTCTGAGCTCCTGCCTGCAATGCATGCAAAGGCAAACCGCTACGGTCAGTTCAGTTATCTGAATGGCCTTGCGCTTGGTCACATCCCACCCTCAGTGCTAACAGGTGCTTCCACCGGGCTTCTTCTCGGAGAGGGATGAGGGCTGACGCTGCACCACCGGGCTTCTGGGGTACTCAGAGCTGTCCGCTTGATGCACGTTGCGAAGGCGAATATAGCATTTAGTTCCTCGAAAGGCAACATCATCCTTACTAAAATGAAGTGCGTCGCTGCTCCCTCCTTCACTCCCTCCCATGCTCAACCACCTTCGAATACTTCACAGTTGTTATTTTGAACACGGCACTTTTGTGGATCAGTTGCGTTTAGTTAGACCCAGGGTTCCAAGTACACCTGGAGGTTCACGTCTCATGAGTGTCTGAACTGGTTCTCAACAGCTTATCTGGCTCACAATCAGCCTCTGTCGCGGGCAAAACGCGCATACCTTGAGTGCATCTCTGCACTGGAACATCGCCACAGCTCCACCAGCATCTCCCCACTGCTTTTGAGGCCTGCTGGCAGAGGGCGAATAGAGCAGTCCCCTATCTCTGTGCCTGTCTGACTGACCCTCCCTCTGACCCCATATCGACACCATCTCCACCCCAGGGGTGCCGCACGCTCTGTTCCACCGTTCACCCACTCTCTGCCACCAGCATCACACTCTTTGCCACAACGTGGACTTACTCTCTGCTGCCACGCGGACTTACTCTCTGCCACCACGTGCACTTGAGTTCTGCCACCACGTAGACATCCTCTCTGCCACCACGTGGACTTGTTTTTTGCCACACGTAGACTTTCTCTCTGCCATTGTGTTTACTTTTTCTCTGCCATCGCGTTTACTTTCTCTCTCCCACCGCGTGGACTTAATCTCTGCCGCCAAGTGTACTTACTCTCTACCGCCACGTGGACTTACGCTCTGCCGCCACGCATAATTATTCTCTGCCGCCACGTGGACTTACACTCTGCTGTCACGTGGACTTGAGTTCTGCCACTGCATGATCTTGGACATACTCTTTGCCACCGCGTGTATTTGTTTTTTGCCACACGTCAACTTTCTCTCTGCCATACCTAGACTATCTCTCCGCCATAGTGTTTACTTTCTCTCTGCCACCACGTGGACCGAATCTCTGCCACTATGTGAACGAACTCTCTGTCACCATGTGCACGTACTCTCTGCCACCATGTGGACTTAATATCTGCCACCACGTGGACTTGATCGCTCCCACCATGTGCACATACCCTCTGCCACCATGTGGACTTAATATCTGCCACCACGTGGACTCGATCTCTGCCACCATGTGGACTTGATCTCTGCCACCACTTGGACCTACTCTCTGCCGCCACATGGACTTGATTTCTGCCACTATGTGAACGTACTCTCTGCCGCCACATGGACTTGATTTCTGCCACTATGTGAACGTACTCTCTGCCACCACGTGGACTTGATTTCTGCCACCAGATGGACTTACTTTCTGCCGCCATGGTGACGCAATCTGATATGGCTCTTTTTCATTTTCGCCACGTCAGGAAGAAGACCTGCGCACTGGTTGGGGACCCGGGCCTGCTACGTGCCACTCGCTTGCCGTACGGCCAGTTCATCGACAGGCACGAGGTTGTGCTGCGTATCGGCTCTCTACATCGCAAGTGGGCCCCCTTGCATCGAGCCAGGCCTGCACTCCCTCCCTTTCTTCTTCACCCTGCACATGGCAACACTTCATTTTGGGGGATCCTGTATGGTGCCACATCGATCTCCGTCACCAGGTTCCTTATTACTTTGCTGGCTGCTTCCTTGGGTTAAAGTTCAGCCTATCTCAACGGTTTTCCCAGCTTACGGACCGATTGGCATCCTAGCCAGGATCTAAGGATGCAGGGGGGAAGTTCAAAATTTTAATTGCACTTTATGCTCAGCCAAAAATGTAATTAGAAGGTAGCAACCTTCGTCGCCAATCCTTGCATTGCATCTCCTTGCAACATACGTCTCCTGTTGTAAATCACTGATCCCATATCATGGAGCAGAAGGCAGTGGACGTTCGAGCCAGTTGGTGGGGGAAGGCTGGGGTGCAAGAAACATGCATCTGTTCTGAACTTTTCCCGTGCACAGAATATCTGTTCTGAACTTTTCCCGTGCACACAATATCTGTTCTGAACTTTTCCCGTGCACACAATATCTGTTCTGAACTTTTCCCGTGCACACAATATCTGTTCTGAACTTTTCCCGTGCACACAATATCTGTTCTGAACTTTTCCCGTGCACACAATATCTGTTCTGAACTTTTCCCGTGCACACAATATCTGTTCTGAACTTTTCCCGTGCACAGAATATCTGTTCTGAACTTTTCCCGTGCACAGAATATCCCTGAGCAAATATATCAGTTCTAGGTTGCTATTCATAAAGCATTAGCCTCTGGCAGCATGAGGAGGCAACTGTATTGCTCCCAGCCTCCTCCCGCCTGGGGCTCACGTCTGGGGGGCCCACAAGCCCACCACTGACACACTGCCACGTCAGCTCGATGCCTGAGCTCTGCTAGGGCCTTTGCAGGGGCCTGTCACCTACGGTTCTCGGCACCAAGACCACCCACATGCTTCTGAATCGGGAGGCATCTATCCCGGTAGCTTCTGATGCCCTCCACTTGTGCACTGCAGTATGGAAAACGGGTCCGAGCCCTGTTCAATTGTCTCAGTCGACCCTCGCACGTGCAGCCCTTCTCGTTGTGAACCGTAGTGGACCAATGACAAGGCTTTGATGCAGCCCGCATTGCCACGCTATTTGGGTTTTACGGGATGCCTGCAGGTCCTGCTCACTATCCTTGAATGTCAGCAGGATTGTGTACCTGCAGGCTGAGCATTGCATCACTCACTGTGCTCCCTCCATGCCAGACCTCCTCGGCCAGGGACCTTGTGCACTCATTGTAATCTCCCGGTGTCACTCCTCCCGTGCCACACCTTGCGCGTATCCTTGAGCTGCTGCAGGCTCTCTTGACATTCGTTCCCCCGTAACATCCCGGGTTGCCCTGCGCCCCCCTTTGCCCTCCACCCCTGCTGGCCCCCACAGGTCTGCTGTCCGGAACCAACGGGCAACAGCACCAATATGGAGCGTTCAGAGCATGCCGATCCCCCCGTGACATACATTGTTCACAACCCAGCTCATCAGGTGCGAGCCCTCCGCTTTCACCGGCGCTCCCCTGTTGCCGAGCTCTGATCAAGCCAGCTCATCAGGTGCGAGCCCTCCGCTTTCCCCCGGCGCTCCCCTGTTGCCGAGCTCTGATCAAGCCAGCTCATCAGGTGCGAGCCCTCCGCTTCCTCGGGCGCTCCCCTGTTGCCACCCAGCTCTGATCAAGCCAGCCAGCTCATCAGGTGCGAGCCCTCCGCCTTCCCCGGCGCTCCCCTGTTGCCGAGCTGTGATCAAGCCAGCTCATCAGGTGCGAGCCCTCCGTGTTCTTGGTACTCCCCGTTCCAGTCGAGCTAAGCAGGCGATGGGATGCCTGGATCCGCGCCCACAGAACAAGATAGTGCAGCGTTGCCGCAGCTCGGCTTTGGCCGAGACTCAGGACGAGATTGTGGTGCTTTCAGTGATGAACATGAAGGTGGCCATTGTTTCTCTGCTCCCTTGCATGTGCATCTCAGTCATGATCATGAACTTGGTCCCCTGGCGTTAAGTGGGGTGGGACTGCATACTGCCCAGCTCGGAGGGCCAGCTGACACGTGGAGCTTTATGGAGGATCCGTGGCTTGCAGCGAATAGTGGCAATCATGAAGGACTTGCGCAAAGACATCACACGGCTCGGATTGGCAGTTGGCGATTTCCGCATGCTGTCCGAGTAACGATGCCTGCCCCCCCTTGTTTCCCTGCATCGAATGCCATTCCCCTGAAACCTGTCGGAACAGAACGTGGTCCCCGCGGCTTTGCGGGCATGCGTGGGGCATGCGGAGACGGCTGCCATGCTACACGGTCCTCAGGCTGCGCCACGCTGGTGCCTGGTGGCAGTGGATAGAACGCTCTTCTTGGTCGTGTTGCCTCTCGTGGAAGCACACCGTAACGGTTTAGCGGGAGTGGGGACCTGCAGAACTGCTCTTGGTGTGCTGATGCTGCTGCCAATGTGTGAGACAATTTCTCTCTATGGCGTGCCGGTAAGTCAGATTTTTGCCATATCTGAGACAAATGTGTGTGGTGAGCACCCAGCACAATGACGCAGATCGCACGGCTGAGATCGGCGGGTGTGGTCAGCACCCAGCACAATGACACAGATCACACGGTTGAATCGGCGCTTGTGGTGAGCACCCAGCACAATAAGCGCAGATCGCCACGGCTGAATCGGCGCGTCTGGTGAGCACCCAGCACAATGACGCAGATCACACGGCTGAGATCGGCACGTGTGGTGAGCACCCAACTTTAATACGCAGATCACACGGCTCAGATCGGCGTGTGGTGAGCACCTAGCACAATGACGCAGATCGCACGGCTGAGATCGGCGGGGTGTGGTCAGCACCCAGCACAATGACGCAGATCACACGGTTGAGATCGGCGCGTGTGGTGAGCACCCAGCACAATGACGCAGATCACACGGCTGAGATCGGCGCGTCTGGTGAGCACCCAGCACAATGACGCAGATCACACGGCTGAGATGGGGCGCATGGTGGCTTACCCAGCACAATGGCAGATCACGGTTGAGATCGGCGAAATCATGGTGAGCACCCAGCACAATGGACGCAGATCGCACGGCTGAGATCGGCGGGTGTGGTGAGCACCCAGCACAATGGCGCAGATCGCACGGCTGAGATCGAGCGCGTCTGGTGCCCAGCACAATGACGCAGATCGCACGGCTGAGATCGGCGGGTGTGGTCCGCGCCCAGCACAATGACGCAGATCGCACGGCTCAGATCGCGGGTGTGGATCGCACCCAGCACAATGGCCTTGAATCGCACGGCTCAGATCGGCGGATGTGGTGAGCACCCAGCACAATGACGCAGATCACACGGCTGAGATCGGCGACGTGTGGTGAGCACCCAGCACAATGACGCAGATCACACGGCTGAGATCGGCACGTGTGGTGAGCACCCAGCACAATGACGCAGATCACACGGCTGAGATCGGCGCTTGTGGTGAGCACCCAGCACAATGACGCAGATCGCACGGCTGAGATCGGCGCGTGTGGTGAGCACCCAGCACAATGACGCAGATCGCACGGCTGAGATCGGCGGGTGTGGTGAGCACCCAGCACAATGACGCAGATCGCACGGCTGAGATCGGCGGG
>LGRX02035378.1:0-19639 GCA_001247695.2 Cymbomonas tetramitiformis
CCCATCAGATCCCGCTCATGGCCGTTGCCCTGGGACCCCGTCAGACCCCGCTCATGGCCGTCGCCCTGGGATCCCGTCAGACCCCGCTCATGGCCGTTGCCCTGCGTGTCCACAGCTCCGCCCCTGCATTCCATGCACTCCGCTGCATCCGCAGACATCTGCCTAATGGAATCTGATAACGTCGCCTCGGCGCAAGAGACAGCCCATGGCACGGTGCAGCAGCAGGCAGCCTTTGGGACACCACGGTTTGAGAAGACCCAAACTGACTCAAACTGCTATTGACTAATTTGCCTACGCTCATACTGCGATATTTGACATTTGCCTACGCTCATACTGAACCGGTGCGACAAACGAGCCCTCTACGAGAACTGGGCGACGGCATGAGCTCGGTCAGTTGTGTCACGAGCGGTTTTGGGAACCGGATTAAACAACCGGGCGAGACCTCCACGCATACGGCCCGGATCACTTTGCGGCGGGAGGCGGCCTACGCATGCTTCAGCTGAAAGCGCATTCCACATCTCACAAGCCAGCTGACATCACCGCTGCAGGACACAGCCCACGCCATGCCATTTGCTCCACTCAACAGGAGTGGATCCTCGCTGACACGCGGAGAGGCGCACCTGATGCGCGTCCAAGTCGATCACCATGACCCGCTGGATGCCGGGCAGCCGGTCTCGCGCAAAGTAGGCGCACAGCGTAATGTCCGCGAACGCGCAGAAACCGCCACCAGCGCATCTGCAGCAGAGATACCCCATCTCACCCCATCCCAACCCTCCGTGCATGATGATCAACTGCAACACCCAGCGCCGCAGTTTGAGCACCCCAAAAACATCCCCACCGCCCATTTACAGCTCTGGGATGCACTGATCTGAGCTTTCGTGGTCTTGGGCGATTTGCTGACCAACCTATGAAGGTTATCATCTAAGGGTTTAGGGTTTGGGAGATTTGCTGACCAATCTCGTGAGAGGGTAATGGTTCTAAAGTGCCGATTTATTCGTGATACCCGATATGTGAGGACAGAACCACCATGGAACTACATTATTACGTTCACACTATGCTACAACTGTACTCAAAACCCTAACAACAACAACAACAACAACAGTACTCAAAACCCTAAACCCTGAAGCACGATTATCTGGAGCTTGGCACTCGGCCTCCCGCACAACTTGGCGCGAGAGCCGGCGAAGCTGCGGAAGCGCCATCGCAGAGAGCTTGATCCCAGAGTGACGGCGGGGTGATAAAGGGGGCTCTTATCGCACCCACAGCAGTGGTGGAATCCGCCCCCTAAGTTGATGGCCCAGCCGCGCTCCACTGCCAGCTTGCCAGCCAGCACGCTGCCCCCTGCCAAGCTCCACAGCCCGCCCACACACTGCCATGTCGGTGCCACGTCATCGGCCTCGAGGCATCGCATCAAGGGCACACCCCGAAAGACGGTGCCGTGACCCTGCCCTCGAGGCATCTCTTCAAAGGCACACCCCGAAAGTCGGTAGCGTGACCCTGCCCTCGAGCCATCGTGATCAAGGGCACACCCCAAAAACGGTACCGTGACCCTGCCTCGAGCCATCTCATCAAAGGCACACCCGAAAGACGGTGCCGTGACCCTGCCCTCGAGGTATCTCAGCAAAGGCACACCACGAAAGACGGTGCCGTGACCCTGCCCTCGAGGCATCGCATCAAAGGGCACACCCCGAAAGACGGTGCCGTGACCCTGCCCTCGAGGCATCTCATCAAAGGCACACCCAAAAAGAAGGTGGCTGCCGTGGCAGGGTCACACCACAGTTTATGTGGCAAGCAGAACAAGCCCGCGTGGTGTTTCGCACGCGAACACGGCGCTGGCTCATGTGGCTCCAGCTCAAGTTGCGACACGTCAGAGACCGCCTTGGAGGCATGGGGGTGGGAAGGACCGGTCTGCATCTTGAAGTTGTTGAGCAGGTTCCGCCGCACCAAGAAGTTGGGAAGCAGCGCCACCGGGGCGACCTCGGTGATGGATGCCACCTGTGCGCGGTAGCGGCGTGGTCAAGTCACTCGCCACCAAGCACAGAGGCCGCCGCACGCCGGCCTGCCCCCTCGAGGCGACCCAGCAAGAGGAGCTGTGCGAAGAAACATCTACGCCATCGCGCAAAGGTGCTGGACCCACATGTATTAGCACCCTTCGTAGCATATCGGCAAGTAGCAACCCCTGCCCAAGGCCGCCCACAGTGTATTCCTAAGCTATGCATGAGACGCAACGGCACAGACCAAACACTGGTTCTCGCAGGTGCAGGTGTATGCCCACGTGAGGGCGAGCGGTAGTGGGTGACCTGTGCGCTGCTCTTGAGACTCAACTGCACGAGGCAACCAAAGAGGAGTGACTCAATCCCGTGTCCCATAGGCCCTTTTCGCCACGCCACAAGCACATGTTCCTCCAGGGACTTTTCAGGGTATCCACTCGCCCACGTTCACTTGTTCGAAAATGTCAGAAAGGAATGCCTTCACTGGCCGCTGTCCACGAGAGAGCAGTAAGTCTCTTGGACTTCGTGAGCAGATTGATCACATAATAGGTTTCATACCACCCGCGAAGGAGTGCAATCGCGCGTTGCCGGGCAAATCAGCGGCCCTGCAGCGATGACACTGCGTCGACGAGGCATCAAGTTAGCTGAACAGTGTGCACATTCGATGTTCCTTCCGTACTCCAAGTGGAGATCTCAGCGCTTTGACAGTTGGCAGCAGTTGGTAGGGCTTTGCGTGTTTCGGGCTGACCAAATATTCCTCGGTGTGCACTGCAAGCAAGTCGTTTGTGGAAGCCTTGTTCGGTTTCACAACTTGTTGTTCTTTGATAGTTCTGCACAGGAAACCGAGTTCGCACGAGCATTGGCCTCAGGCGTTTTAGGTCAAGTTCATCACTTTCAGGATCAAACTGGCAACGTCGCTCAACACAGTCTTGCGGGCGGGGTTCACCTTCGTTGTTTCAGAAAAGCCAAAATTTTGCCCCATTTCTTGCTGTCGAATGGGTGCAAGTTCTCAATGCCGAGAAAAGATATGTCGTAGGACTCGTGGTAAATGAGAGGTTCCTGAGGCTCGCGCGTCCGGCAAACGAGAGCGTTAAGCGACAGCCTTAGCAGGCGGCTCAGCATCTCGAGGTGACAAGGACGTTCTATCACACCAGAGCCTGATCCATAAGACGAGGTAGCCGTAACTTGAGGAGACGGTGTCCGAGAGAGGGACCCTCGCGCTGAGAGCCTTTCCACCACGACTTCCACTGGCAAAGACAAAAGCGTAATATATTTCACATTTGCAATTGCCACAAGGATCTCCTCGACAGAACCCAGTAATGACCTCATTGAGGACCAGTAATGACCTCATTGAGGAAAAAGCCCTCAAGCGCGTGGGAGGGCTGAACGCGTACTTGCTCGGGCTTAATGTCAAAGTATAAAGTGCTGTCTTGAGGAGGGCTCCTGGCGGTGACGAAAGACAAGGAGACGTGTTAGTTTTTTAGCAGACAGCACATGGCGCGACTCTCGGCGAGCGGCGATAGGGTGTCGAGTCAAGTCGGATCGCTGAAGAGTGAGCCGTCCCGCCAAATGCAAGAGCAGTTGTGTTGGCAGACAAAGTTCAAGAACGATATACCTCGCGCAACGCAAGCTCGAGATACCTCACATACTGCAAGAATGAAATACCTCACGCATTGCAAGATCGAAATACCTCACGCATTGCAAGATCGAAATACCTCACGCGTGCGAGAACAAAAGAGAACCCAAGCTGAAAAAAAACAATCAATGAGCGAAGTCGGAGCCTCGGACCTCAATTTCGGAGGCCCTGCAAAGGTCGCCCCCAAGTATCCCCTTAAAGCCTCCGGGGTTCTCCCAGGAAACGCGCGACCTTCTGTCGTAGCCATCGTTTTTGAATGATTAACCGCGGCCCGCAGGGGAAACATACAACTCGCCGCTTGGAAGTAGTTCTGTTTCGTGTATTCGCTGTATTTTAAGGAGGCACAAGAAGAGCTGCACGCCTGTATTTTTATATTCCCAAAAGCAAAACCCGAAACGAAGAGAAAGTTCAACAGTAACACGCGACGGGTACAGTCGCATTTTCCTCGTGAAAGGCGGGGTTTCGGGTTACAACACTCCACTGTATCTGTTTTGTGTGGGCATCTCCATCTGGCGTGTCGCTCGACCGGCGATGGCGATGATACTCGTGAAGGTATCGACTGATTAGACTGATTGATTAATTCAGTCAGTGACATGAGCGACAAAAACCAAATCAGTTCATGTCACCGACTGAATACGATGCGATGTCACCAACCGAATACCAATTAATTCAGAAAACTCTCTCACCTCGCCCATCACATATATAAATAATAATTTATTGCGGTGGGGGGCGACGTATATTAATATTACCGCCAGAAGTTAAGGATATATAATTATATATATGATTTATGGTATATATAATTTATATAACATATTTGCTTGAAATTTCTTGGCGCTTCGCGATAAAGAGGGGGGTGGGGGGAGGTGGGGGGTTCTGGGGTAGTGGGGTAGCGGGGAAGCGTTTCGTGGGGGGTTCACGAGGTGGAAGCTGGGGAGGGGGTATTGGGGGAGGGGGAGCCACGCTGCCCTCATTCCTCCTGGCTCCCCCCTCCCCCCTTAATACCCCCCCCACCCCCCTCTTTATCGCGAAGCGCCAAGAAATTTCAAGCAAATATGTTATATAAATTATATATACCATAAATCATATATATAATTATATATCCTTAACTTCTGGCGGTAATATTAATATACGTCGCCCCCCACCGCAATAAATTATTATTTATATATGTGATGGGCGAGGTGAGAGAGTTTTCTGAATTAATTGGTATTCGGTTGGTGACATCGTATTCAGTCGGTGACATGAACTGATTTGGTTTTTGTCGCTCATGTCACTGACTGAATTAATCAATCAGTCTAATCAGTCGATACCTTCACGAGTATGATGGCGATGGCGAATTGGCGATGGCGTGGGCAAACGAACCAGAAGGACAGGTGGCGCACCGATGGCGCACGATCGATGATGAGCGAGCGCGAGCGTCTGCCGAGCGACCGCCACGAATGGAGCCGAATCGCGAATGCGCCCATCCCCAGCACGAGTTTACGTCTGTCAGTGCCATGTCATGCCATGCCATGCCATGCCATGCCATGCCATGCCATGCCATGTCTACTCCGGAACCGGGGTCTCTGAGCCGCGACCGAAGCGATCGAGGTTCGATTATGCTGGACTTCGGGTTTAGGCTTAGTTATTATGGGCTCTGACTAGCCCCTAGCCTGACCCTGCTTCCGTCTCGTGTCCGTGACATCCTAGCACTGTACTGTACAGTAGTACAGTACAGTAGTACAGTCATCGTTTCACTGTCTGGGTTTCCGAGAGCATAAAGCTTCGGCCAGACACAAGTTATAGGATTATCAGTTTGTCTCCTAGCGAGCTTAGCCGGACAGCGTATCTGTCTTCCTCGCAGGTTATAGGCCGCACCGGCTTTCCGGTGATTCTGATGATGGCACAGCGCCTTGCTGTTGCCATGTTCGGCTAAGTAGGACGTAGGAGGGGTTGAGCGCCCACTTGGGCGGTGGTGAATTACTCTTACGGTATGGCCTTTTGACTTGGCAGTGATGGCGGCACGCATTGTGCTCGCCTTCGCTGCGCAGGAGATCAGTTGGTGACGGGTTATTTTTATTTTACGGAAGCATCGTCGCAGCGAGGGTTAATCTGTTTCGTGCGCCGCTGGCTCCGGCGAGGTCGTTCCACACGTAACTAATTTTGGCCGCTCTCATGGTTCCGCTCACGACCTGTGAATTTTGATCCGTACGTCTGAGACTTCTACAAACTATCTGGCCGCTGTAAGCGTTCTTACACCATCTCCCTGTTTAGCTCAACCTTCTCCCCTGTCTCTCCATCATGGTTACCACTACGAATAGAGTGACGCGGTCTCGCGTCCGTAGATTAGAAACGATCTTTGATGACGTTGGTGCGCAGCACGCTGCAACACCGCACACGCCGCAGCTGCCAGCTCCGACCACAGCAGCTGCGAGGGAAATTTTGGACAAGTGTAAACAGTTGGCTCGTGACAATTTCGACAGAAAGGTTGCCAAAACCGTTGCCACTAAAATCCTTGGGGACAAATCGGAGCGCTTTGCGGGAACAGAGGCAGACGCTGTGGACATTTTTTCACAATTGATGCATGAGCTTCGCACGCAGTTTGTGCTCCAGTCATCGGCGTTTGCTCCCCTGTTTGACTTGACTGACATGGCAGTTGAGGCTAGGCATGAGGCAAATGAGTTGTTGCTCTCGGCTCTGACATTTCTGGCTCGCCCTGGCTCACCTGCCCGTGACTGGCTTGAGGCCTCTGGGTCCGACGTTCCTGGAGATGGCAAGCGCGCTGCCCTTGAGGTGGTGCGCATGCTCCAGGAGCGCTCGGAACCCTTTGACTCTTTTGAGTTGCTGCTGGCGGTCCGCATCCCCAGCAGCAAAGATCCTGACCGTGGCATCCGCGAGTTCAATGGCCTGTTGAGGGACGTTCAGCGTTCCCACAACTTGCCAGAGGACGCGGTGAAGCGGCAGTTTCTGAAGGCTCTCGGCGATTCGTGGCTATACCGTGATTTGGCTAACTCTCTGGCTCGGGCTGACCAGCGGCAGGGCGTGTCTCTCCTGACTATTCAGGCTCGTGTGCGGGAGCAGTTCCGCCACGGCCTGAAAGTCTCTGACGCCCCTGTCTCTGCTCTGTCATTCGGCGATGGCGCGTCTGACCTGGCTGCGGCGTTGTCCAGTCTGCAGAAGCAGCTGGAGCGCATGCAACAGGACATTCGTGACCTGAAGCGGCAGAAGCGGGAAGGGCCTCCGCCTGACGGCAAGCACCTTACCCGCTCTGCTGCCAAGCTTCATCGTGCTGGTGTTAAGCCACTTGGCACCGCTCCTCCTGTCTCGTTTGACAAGAAGAGTGGTGCCTTCGTGCCCCACTGCAAGAATGCGGTGTGTGCCAAAAGTGGTTTGAAGCACTGGCATGCTGAATGCCCCAACGGCGGTCTTCACTCTGCCCGCTATTGTAGTGCGGTTGAAGACTACGAGACTGACTGCCTGGCTGTTCGTTTCCAGCGTTTTTATGACGCGGGGGATGAGCACGCCTTCGAGTCACTCTGCACGATGGAGGGTCGCCCGGAGGTGGTCGAGCTGTCGGCGCATTCCTTTGTGCCAGCTGAGCCCACATCTCTGAAGCACTTTCAGGAGGCTGCGGCTTCCGCTCAGGATGCGGCAGCTGACGATGACGGCATGGCTCAGTTTGGTCTAGCCACATTCCACTCGGGTGCACGGGGCTCGATTCCGCCACCGCCTGCGGTTCGGGATCCCTCTGCACTCGTGGCTAATGGTGTGCCTACGGCTCATGACCCACCAGTGGCTGTCCCTGGCTCTCTCGGCTTGCCTGGTTCTGTCCCATCGCTCCGGCTTGGCGACTCTGCACCGGCTCCGCTGTTTGCTGGCATGAGGATTGAGGCTTCTGACGTTGGCTCTGAAGTCTCTGACAACGACCAAGGCTCTGACGATGACTCTGACGGCGGGCAGCAAGTGGCTTTTGACTCCTTCGGCGCTCTTGAGCATGACTCTGACAGGGGAGCATCGCCACTAGCAGCTCCGATTTGCCGTCCACGGGCTCCGCCGAGTTTTCTCCGGTGTGCATTAATGTCCTCGATGCTCTGTTGTTCTCTGCTGGCCAGTGCTACGGCATCTCTGGTTGCCGTGGGCGGTGGTGACAGGGGCCTGGTTGAGCCCGGAGTCACCGTCCATCGGTCTACTGGAGGTCTCTTTGCTTCGGATCCGCCACTTGGCTCTCTGGACATCCGTGATTGGCCGCCTGACGATCGAGTTCTTTTGTCTCTTTCTTCAATGTTCAAACCGCCATGGGAGTCTGCTTGTCTGAGTTCTTCAGTTGATTTACTTGCTGCTGTGGAACCGCCTTGCCCACTTGGGCCTGGTGGTGCTCAAATTCGGAAAGACAGTTTACAATTCACTTCGGGATTACTCTGTATCTACATCCCAACCGCTGAACTCAGCTCTGCTGACCAGCTTCAAAGTGGCTGAGTTCCTAGTCAATCATCCTGGCAGCTTGATTAGCTTTAGCCCAGTAGTGGGATGACCGGGTCAAGACCCCGGCACCCAGCTAGAAGTGATCGGTTTCCACCGAGTTGCACGTAGGTGTTTGTTTATTATCACGTGGCTGTATACCCTGTACCTGCCTTGCTAGGTAGTCACACCCACGGGTGGTGTGCTGGACTTCGGGTTTAGGCTTAGTTATTATGGGCTCTGACTAGCCCCTAGCCTGACCCTGCTTCCGTCTCGTGTCCGTGACATCCTAGCACTGTACTGTACAGTAGTACAGTACAGTAGTACAGTCATCATTTCACTGTCTGGGTTTCCGAGAGCATAAAGCTTCGGCCAGACACAAGTTAGAGGATTATCAGTTTGTCTCCTAGCGAGCTTAGCCGGACAGCGTATCTGTCTTCCTCGCAGATTATTCGAGGTTTCTCACATTTTAGAAGCTCCGAGACTCCGGTATTTTATGCCAAAACCAAGAAAACAGCCGTAAATTTCAACACCTATTTTCCGTAGTCCCAGGGCATCGGACCGCTTCTTTACTGTTGACAACAGTTAGTCGCGGTTCGGACGGTTTCGGAAAAGCTATAGATATATTCACAATATTGAATAATAAAGGTGTGTGTGTGTGTTGAAACACGGTGTCACGAGTAGGACTTACCAGATCTACGTATCATATCTTGCTGTCATAGAGTGACAGCTCGATAGGCAGATTCTAGCACACCACCTCATACGAGGTGGCACCGTGTACACACTACACCACCTAATCTAAGGTGCCCTAGTTACTGCTACTAGTGACCGGAAGATTACACTGTTACACGGCAACGAACAGCTTAATGAAAAGCTGATAAGTCAACCTATAGGGGCTTGTCCCCATGCCAGGTGGATAAAGATGAGCAAAGTAAGTTGAAGTTGCCAAAAGAAAAGTCCGGAATCTCACTGTGCTCTTAGGGATCCTGTACAGTGCAGCGTGCCCGCGATAACCCGTGAAGCTCTTGCAGGATGTTGCTACTCGGATTGGCAATTGGGCCCCTTGGCCTCTAGCACATAAAAGAAAGCAACATGATTCCATAGATCAAGGCGTGCCCCGCGCACGTAAATCTCAAGCAAAGCTGTGTGGGAGCCTGCCGGAAAGAAATTGTCAAGGTCTTGACGACCGGAAATATAGCACGGTTGTTATTGAACAGTAACAGCAACGCGCAAGAGTTTGGTGGGTATGAGTGCAGCAATCTGGGGACCAGAAGTGCGTGCTTGAGCTCAATGCTCCTCATATACTCTAGCGCTCCCACGCGTCATACGCGTTACCACCATCGAGTTGTGAACTCGAGAGCACTAGGTGAACTTGACGCATCGGCCAGACAATATAGCCATTGATGCTCGCATGCTGTTCAGTGCATGCTAGAAGCGAAGATGCGTCTTGACAGAACGAATTCAGTTCTTGAAGACTTATCTTGCTTCGCCATCTCGATGCCATATACTTGACCCCTCGATGACAGATGTCACTCACCTTAGGTGGATGACAGACATATTGATTGTACATGTCATAGTCGACCGTACTAACAATACTTGACGACTGTATGTCATTATGACACATGATATTGCATGCCATGACATGACAGGTAGGACAGGTATGACATGTATGACACATATGTCATCGGCCATATCCCTGACAGATCTCCCCTCTTGGAAGTGTTGTGACCTCACAATATAAGGTGCATACCTTTTGTGTATGTCTTTGATGTCTTTGTTGTCGAGCTGGCCAGTCTCCTTACACCAATGAGGCGTCCCTCGAGGTGTTTTAGGATATCGGGGGGTCTCTATGAGGAGTCTACTTTAAACCCTCACCTTACAGTTTTTAGGATGTAGCCCCCCCATATAATACGTATGGTACTTCAGTCAGGGTTAGTTAGGATATCGGGGGGTCTCTATGAGGAGGTCACGTTAAACCCTCGCCTTACAGTTCTTAGGATGTAGCCCCCCATATAATACGTATAGTACTTCAGGGTTAGGATATTGGGGGGTCTCTTGAGGAGTCCACTTTAAACCCTCGCCCAAATGCAAAACTCCTTTTTTGGTCCAGTGTGTTGCGCTATTGCCGAAAGCCCGTTGTCGTCTTGTCGGCAAACCACACTAATGTGAATTCGTTTTAGTCATGTGTGTCAATAAGCACGACTCGGGATCACAACTCCATCTACAGTGTAGGCCCGTTCATAAGCAAAAGTCATTTTCGATCCAGCGGCTGCAAAATAAACAATTTGCTTATGTATACACCCCTGCTAAATATGAAGGGCACTAGAAATACAGCGCTGATTGCTTGATACATTGTTGCTTAAAAACGGGCCCGCACTGTACCTCAGAACATTCTGGCAGTTCAGAATGACTGGCCGTAAGACCCGAATGACAAACCACGGTCCGGCAAAGGCAGTATAGCAGCTTTTATTATCCACAGATATGGTACCCGCATGTATGCGTATCTGTGCAAGGGTATGAATTTGCACAAGGCTCACTACATCAATTCCTGCTCCTGATACAACATAATGATACAACATTAAGTGCAGGGTAAAAAATGTTAGAGATGCAACCCTGCAGTTATTGGGATGCAGCCTTGCAGTTATTGGGATGCAGCCCTGCAGTTCTTGCGATGCAGCCCTGCAGTTCTTGGGATGCAGCCCTGCAGTTCTTGGGATGCAGCCCTGATTATTATTATTCGGTCGGCAATCATTGGCCAAAGCCATCGGCTATCAGCTTATTGACTCAGAAGCCACAATGTTATAGAAGCCACGACCTATCGTGACCATATGCGGCAGTTATGCCTTCAGCATACGTAGACACTATGATTATGTGGAACTCATAATCCCCTTAAGTTGCAGCATGTTGAATTTATCCAGGTTTTAGCAAGTGTTCAGGATTTGGTAAGGGGTTGACGCCCCACAGGTCAAAGGCCACTGCCTCGTAAGCCTCGCCTCAGGTGTGCGGCTTCGAGGAGCAGCGTCCCGGCTTGGCACAGGCATTATGCTTCCTTAACCACAAGGGAGCTGGAAATATGAGAATGCCCAAGATATCTGAAGACAGGAGGGCTCTTTGTTGGTCTAGAGTTGCTGTCTAGATGCTTAACCTCGATGGGGCTGCATACGGACACAAACTGTGCAACTACACAATGGAAAAAAGGTTATCGAGGAATAGAAAAGTGCAAAATGGGGAATAGAAATTTCAATCTGTTTTTGGGGAATAGATTATATGTCACATGTAACCATTAATTACTTCGATCGAGCGCCAAAAAAAAAAAAAATTCAAGCAGTTTGACTAGCGTACTCGGTTACCCGGAGGTACAAGCGCAAGCGGTTCAGCGTGTGCAATATTTTGCGTCTGGCACACCCCCTTCTTCTAAACAATTTTTTGCATGTAGCATGAAACATAATTTTTTCCACCATTCGATTCTAAAGCGTTTGTATTCATTAGGTGAATACCTTTCGTTTGAGCTATCGATTGGCCCCATCCGCAACCGCATCAGCTTAGCCTTCGCGACTGCGAGCTAAGTTGGTGCGGTGTGAGATGGTTTCAACCACTTGCGGCTTTGCATAATAGGGGTTTTCGTGAGAATCTTCTCACGAAACTTGGCAGTGATATTGTTCATATCAATATCAGTGCACCCTCAAGAGCATATGGCAAGCCGATGAGTATATTAAAGACGGCCGCGTGCTGGCATGATGCCTTTTGGGTTTGAAACCCAAACCCAAACATGCCAAACAGCGAAGGGCTTCCCGTGAGTTCCAGCGCACGTAACTTTGCAAAATATAATGATAAGATGCATATATTTCACTTTCCTGAAGTGCAAGTTTTGCGATAGCTTGTGCGCGAAGTTAACATATTATTTCTTTGACCCAGATTTATGAGTTTGTATATCACGCTAAAATCTGTGTCAAAGAAATAGTAATACCATTTTGCGCACAGACTTTCTTAGACCTTGTGCTTCGAATATATCAAAGATAATTATCTTGGCAATATTTCTACGCAGTTACGTGCGCTAGAACGCACGGGAAGCCCTTCGCTGTTTAGCATGTATTGGGTTTGGAAACATTCGAACCCAAGCCCAATAGATCTGCCAAAGAAATAAATTGATGGTTTTGCCAACAAGTTATCTCAAACCTTGAGCTTCTGAGAACTGAAAGATATGTGTCTTGTAAATATGTGTGCATAGTTTCGCGCGCTATAACGCACGGGAATTGCTTTTCAGTTTGGCATGTATTGGGTTTGGGTAAACTCGAACACAAACCCAATAAATCTCCAAAGAAATAAATTGATGGCTTCGTGCACAAGGCTTTTGAGGCCTTAGGCCTTTGGCAACTAAAAGATATATATCTTAGTGATACTTTTGCAAAGTTACGTGCGCTGGAACTCACGGGAAGCCCTTTGCTGTTTGGCATGTTTGGGTTTGGGTTTGCATGTACCCAAACCCATTATGTGTAGCACGCGTTTTGCGCATAGCTTACATCAGAGGTTGTGCGTTTGAGGGTGCACCAATATTGCTGTTAGCAATATTGGTGCCAAGTATCGTGCGCTAGAACGCACGAGAACCCCTCCGCTGTTAGCGTTTTGATGCGATGTGCATGAAAGTTATAAGGGCCTCTCAGCTTAGCTCGCAGTCGCGACTGCAAACTGAGCTGATGCGGCCACGGATCGGCTCAGTCAAGAGCTCAAAAAACTCCTACCTAAGAGTCTAAATGATATATCTATGTGCATTACGAACGTTGGAAAATGTTTTCCCAATCTAATTTACTCGCAAACAGTGTGGGGTATACATACGTGCAGTGAAATATTCACGGCCGTGAATTTAATATTCACGGCCGTGAAATTAATATTCACGGCCGTGAATTCCAGATTCGGGAGGGCGTAAACCGTACAGTACGTTTATGTGAGAACTGAAGTCGGCTTGGTTGCAAAGACCTGTCTGGTATTTTCTCCAGGTATTTTCAGACGTGTTCCCAAAGTGACCAAAAACCGAACGATCGGCGATCGAACGGTTTTTGGTCACTTTGGGAGTGAGATCGTGAGTTTAGGCTTGGTGACAACACGCGAAACAACACTGAGTATTTTCAGACGTGTTCCCAAAGTGACCAAAAACCGAACGATCGGCGATCGAACGGTTTTTGGTCACTTTGGGAGTAAGATCGTGAGTTTAGGCTTGGTGACAACACGCGAGACAACACTAAGTATTTTCAGACGTGTTCCCAAAGTGACCAAAAACCGAACGATCGGCGATCCAACGGTTTTTGGTCACTTTGGGAGTAAGATCGCGAGTTTAGGCTTGGTGACAGCACGCGAGACAACACTGAGTATTTTCAGACGCGTTCCCAAAGTGACCAAAAACCGAACGATCGGCGATCGAACGGTTTTTGGTCACTTTGGGAGTGAGATCTTGAGTTTCTAAGGCATGGTGACAACACGCGAGACAACACTCAGTGTTTAAGTATTACAGTACCAGTGTTTAAGTATTACCGTCTGAAAATACTTAGAGAAAATACTCACTGTTTGATTTGTTAAATATGCAATTTTAACTAAAGGCGGAAGGCTTTCTCTCCGGGAGTGTGCCCCTGTCCAGCGAAATAAAGATCTCTAAGATTGAATACTAATCTGAGTAATCTTTTGCTTCAAAATATTATCACATATTCCTACTTAGTATGATGTGGGTACCCGTTTCGCTTCAAAGAAGATGAAACCCCATAGCGCAACTATTGCGGGTTTCAAATTCCTTAAATTCCACCCGCTTCCGCCAAATGAACGCGTCATCCCACAACGAGATGTGTGGTTGACCGTTCAGTTTGTGCAATTTGTTTAGGGAAAACAACGCATACGAAATACTATTTTTGCTAACGCTTCCCTCATCCGTTGCCCAGGCTCTCTTGCAAACGAGCGCGCGAATGAGGGAAGAAACGCCTAGCGGAAACGTGGACGCGGTTGACATCCGCGTTTCCGCTAGAGGTGAAATTGCACTGCCAAACGGTCAGTATGTGTTTATTATGCTTATATGATATGCGTGATATGTTCATGCTGTGCAGGATGCGTCCCTGTTGGGCGTGAGTCGAGTTGGCTGGCTCGAATCACGCCCATGATTACCCCCCTCACAAGAACCGTCAAGCATCCTAGATTCCGAACGGATCTTGCTTCCAACCCATTCTAATTTGAGCAGAATTGCCTGCACACTCGGTATCGTGGTCAGGAACTCGCGTAGAATTACGTATCCGGTTCACTGAAAGCCCCATATCCGGTTCAACGAAAGCCACGTATCTGGTTCAACGAAAGCCCTGTATCTAGTTCAATGAAAGCCCCGTACCTGGTTCAACGAAAGCCCCGTATCTGGTTCAATGAAAGCCCCGTAATCTTGCTTGCGCAAACAAAGTTGTTCCTAACACTTATTATGTAGTCAACTGTACAAGGGAACCGTGGAAAGCAAGGGCAACGCACCTTTCATTTTTGATGGAGAATCTTTTACCCTGTCCTCTTTCTTGAATAGAGGACAATAAAATGCATACCATCAGTGTGTTCAATAGTACAACGATACCCGCCGTTGTCGCAAGAAAGGCACACCCTAGTGTACTTTTTCGGAGGCTTCCTCATGTTTGCAAAACGAAAGTGAACAGATGGGTGGGGGGAAAAAATTTAAACGCATTATTAAAAATTTAAACGCAAAATTTTAGACGCATATGCATGTGTCACAAACCTATTCCCCAAAAACAGATTGAAATTTCTATTCCCCATTTTGCACTTTTCTATTCCCGAATCATTATGCTACCCTATACAATTGACGCGTGCATTGGTGCATGACTTTGGTGAATTGTGTCTTGTCATGAACCTGGAAGGAATGACGGGCAGATGGCTGGAGCGGCGGATCTCACTCACTCGGCTCTGCTGTTATGGAATTCGATGCCTGAATGGCACACCTGGCAATCCTTTGGCTCAGCTGTTTCCCCTCGCAGACACTGGCAACAACTTGTGCGCCAGCCTCTCTAGATGTGGGGGGAAACCGTGGATTGACAATTCATCAATCAAAACGCATGTTACCAAGGCTGATTCAACGAATCCTTCAGCTCTTGGAATCCGACAATCAGCATCTCAGGCTGTTGACGTCAAAGTAATGGTCTTAAGCTTACAATGTAGCTTATTCACATAAAGAAAACCATCATTCTCCTATGCCAGTGCCCTTCAGACAATATGATAGAGCTGGAGAATTATGCATCTATGATTTCTTGATAATGAACTTCATGTGTTAGTAAGTCAAAGACTTCATTTGATGCTTTAATCGGAATGATGTACCGTGTCATCAAACTTTATGACTGCTATACACAGATGCTGGAACTTTTCATAAGATTTCTCTATTTAATCTTCCAAGCAAAATCACAATGATGTAAATCATATGATGTAAATCATATGATGTAAATCAAATTTGGCAGTTGTATGAAGAATGAATCTACACTCCTTCCTCCCCCGCTAGAGGTGTATCAAACCAATCAGATGGTGATGGAGGATGCTATTCAGTTACCATGCCATGCAAAGGATGGCTCCGATGGAAAGTCAGAGAGGACTGAGATAACTTATCGAACGAGTGATTTCGAGGTAACAATGTTACTATGAGCACCGATGCTCTCAACGTCGGACAGGCAACATGCCTGACGCTTTGAATGTGGCGTATGCTAGATGTTGTCAAATGCCAATGTCAATTCACTATGATTCATGTCATGTCATGCCATGTCATGTGTCATAATGACATACAGTCGTCAAGTATTGTCAGTACGGTCGACTATGGCATGTACAGTCAATATGTCTGTCATCCACCTAAGGTGAGTGACATCTGTCATCGAGAGGCCAAGCATATGGCATCGAGATGGCGAAGCAAGATAAGTCGCTTCAAGAACTGAATTGTTCTGTCAAGACGCATCTTCGCTTCTAGCATGCACTGAACAGCATGCGGGCATCAATGGCTATATTGTCTGGCCGATGCGTCAAGTTCACCTAGCTAGTGCTCTCGAGTTCACAACTCGGTGGTGGTAACGCGTATGACGCGTGGGAGCGCTAGAGTATATGAGGAGCATTGAGCTCAAGCACGCACTTTTGGTCCCCAGATTGCTGCACTCATACCCACCAAACTCTTGCGCGTTGCTGTTACTGTCAATAACAGCCGTGTCATATTTCCGGTCCATACGGGACCTTGACAGAAATGTAAAGGCCGCTGCAAAATTACCAATACTCATCCGATGAACCCTCCTCGTAGCCATACGGTTCAGAATACTCACTGCCTGTGTCAATAGCGCACTGCTCCTGTTGTGAAAGAACATCGGAGCTAGTGTCCGAGGAATGTTGTTGGTCGCCAAAACAAATTTTACCACCACCTAATGAGAGTGGGGTGTCCTCAAGTGAGGCGTCCGATTCCACGTTTTGGAATTTCTCTTCAACTGCCGACTGACTAAAACCCATCGGGGAAAAACTACCAGCAGCCGGTGCACGACCAGAATCGCTGGAAGAATGCAAGGGAGAATCGTGTACCTGCGCGTAATCGCAGGGCTCCTCTGAGTGAGTGACCACAAAGGAGGGAGAAGGGGATGATGGAGAGCCAAAAAAGTCCGGAGCACCCTTGCGTGCACCACCAGAGACGGCGGCACGTGCGTTGCGGGCACGACGTCCACGTCCTTTCTTACCAGAGGGGTGTCCAGAGTGGTGGTGGTGGTGATGTCGTTCAATGACCTTGGCCACCACCTTCTTGTCACCGGAAATTTTACCGCTTCGATTGTGTGGAGGAACGTAGGGCCCAGGCTTGGCCTTCGGAGTAAAAAGTATAGAAAGAGACAACGTTGCTCCATCCCCAGAAGTAGAACCCCAGTTCGTAGGGAGAGGAACCACCGGGTTGGCGACAAGATGCTTGACAGCTTCGTTCATAAATGGGACTAACTCACTGTCGTTGAAATTAAACGGGGAAATTGAACGTTGCTGCCAGCCTGTAAGCTCGTAAGCATCCTTGAAGAGCGCCACCTTCGATTCAAAGAGTTCATCCTGCACGCCAACGTCGAATCGGAGCTTGTCGAAAGACGTCTGAGAATCCCGATCGGCCACTCGAGCGCTTAACGTCTGAGTCGCCAAATCTGAAAAATGCGGTATGTCGCTGGAAAGCTGAACTCGAGAAATCTCGGATACCCCAAGTAGGGTAACCCCTAAGGCAAGCGCCTTATACAGTAGTGTCTCACAAGTATGCCCAAATCTGAAAGCAGCAGGCGCGTTTTAGCGCGACCCATGGCTTCAACGCTCGAGAGCTGTGGAAGCAGTCGCAAAACTCGCAATTCGAAAGCCGCCAGCTCATCACGAGACATATTACTCAAAGAAGCCGCCATCTCCACAATATACTAATTCCTAGGGAGAATCGAAAAACAAATGCTGCGAGTCGAAGAAATCCGTAAGCACCACCAGTCGAAAGACGAAGAGATGCGACCAACCGGAAAGTTCAAGTGCCAACCGCAAGCTGCGTAGTCGAAATCTCTGAATGTTGGGGAGGGTGGGCTGCAAGCACGCACGCCCACCCGCCCTTATCAGCAAAAGTAATCCTAAAACGTCAAAACCATAAATTCAGAAGTGGGGCGCAAATAAAGCGCAAGTGAGCCCATAACCTGACAGATAGTCGCGCGCGGTTCGGACAGTTTCGGAAAAGCTATAGATATATTCACAATATTGAATAATAAAGGTGTGTGTGTGTGTGTGTGTGTGTTGAAACACGGTGTCACGAGTAGGACTTACCAGATATATCATATCTGACTGTCATAGATAGAGTTACACGGCAGCTCGATAGGCAGATTCTAGCAACTGTTGCAGTTTGCATAGTGACATTGTCTCCCAAATATATATCAGATCTATATCGACGAATATATTGTCGACAACGATACTGGACAACAATATTTTCTTCAATTATGCCATCTCGCTCGTGCAGTGAACGCCTATGAAGAACCCGTACTGTAAACGAGGGCGGTAGGATAAAAACCATCTGCTGAAAACGTGAACTACGCAAGTTCATAAATGCTTGAGGGATGCTCGGGGACGGTTGATGATGGGCGCGTTTGAAAGATGGGAAACCCCTCTGGAAGTCCCGCGAATAATGTCGGTGATGTGT
Source organism: Cymbomonas tetramitiformis (assembly GCA_001247695.2). Classification (NCBI taxonomy): domain Eukaryota; kingdom Viridiplantae; phylum Chlorophyta; class Pyramimonadophyceae; order Pyramimonadales; family Pyramimonadaceae; genus Cymbomonas; species Cymbomonas tetramitiformis. The sequence goes on from LGRX02035378.1 coordinate 18,239, forward strand.
TGTGATGAACTGGGCCGTTTTCTACGTTTAGGTTTGGGTTCCGCAGCGAAACCGCTGCTGAAAACGTGAACTGCGCAGCTTCATAAATGCTTGAGGGATGCTCGGGGACGGCTGATGATGGGCGCGTTTGAAAGGTGAGGAAAGTGAGGGGCACCGCTAGAGGCTCGGCGGCGGGCGGTATGGGGGGGATGGATATTTAAGAATATACTGGTGTAAAAATGGGGAATATAAATGATAGACTATTATTCGGGAATAGATTTGTGACACATGCACAGCATGCATGAAATAAATTACATATGCTAAGGAATCACCGCCAAACGAGATATGATATTGGTCCACGAAAGACGTCCGTCCGTCCGTCCGTCCACTGTCCGTCCACAGTGGACGGACGGACAAGGGACGGACGGACGGACCAAACATTCTTAACATTCTAAGATTTCGCAAAATAGGGCTCCCATACTTAAGCCCATACTTATGGAGTGTAACGCCGGCCCGCGTCGACGCCTCGTTTTCCCATTTTTTTTTCTTCATACTTAAGGAATATACACTAACTCCCCCCCCCCTAACCAGGGACTCAGGGGGTACAACCCAGTCGTATGCGAGTGTCAAACGTGCGTGAGAGAGACGAACCTAACCACAGAGCTTGACAATCGTATACGATTGTCAAACGTGAGTCAGGCAGTAACCCTGCGAATTTTTGTTTCATATTTTTTGGGCATTCACACAGAGCTTGACAATCGTATACGATTGTCAAACGTGAGTCAGGCAGTAACCCTGTGTTTTTTGTTTCATATTTTTTGGGCATTCACGGATGATGCAATGCGCGACAGTCACAATGGTGTGGCGTACATAGTCCCTCCCGACGGTTCCGACAATCGTGCGCGATTGTCACAACCGTCCCCCATACCAATATTGTACCGCGGGTGTTCGGCTGTGTTTCGGTCTATACGGGCTATATAGAAATTATTAATGAACACGCGATACACAGTTCTGACAATCGTGTACGATTGTCAGAACTGTTGATTGTCAGAACTGTTTCCCAAACGAATTTTGTAATTGTTTTGTTGTTAGTAAAAAATGTACACCGAATCCCACAACAATAATATGGGGGGGGGGGGGTCGAACCAGTTTTTGAAATCTAACGTAGAGCAAAATGACAGATGTAAAAAATCTGAAATCAAGCATTCCAAAAACTGATATCTGAAATCTAACGTAGAGCAAAATTAGCAAAAAGAAAATTCTAGAAAATTAGCAAAATTTTGAAAATGGAATCCCCCTCCCCACTCAAGCGGAAACTCGGAATCCCAAGTCGGTATCCCCCCTCCCCACTTACCCACTTTTTCGGGACCGAGAGTGAGGGCAAGATTTTTCAAAAAAAAAAACTCGTCTATTATAATACAA
>LGRX02035378.1:19659-37866 GCA_001247695.2 Cymbomonas tetramitiformis
TGATATTGGTCCACGAAAGTCCGGTCCGTCCCGGGTCCGTCCACAGTGGACGGACCGGACGGACGGAGTGGACGGACGGACGGAGTGGACCAAACATTCTTAACATTCTAAGATTTCGCAAATTAGGGCTCCCATACTTAAGCCCATACTTAAGGAGTGTAACGCGTCGGTCCGCGTCGACGCATACGTTTTCCCATACTTAAGAAAATTTTATTTTTTTCTTCATACTTAAGGAATATACACTGACTCCCCCCTCCCCCCCTAACCAGGGACTCAGGGGGTATAACCCAGTCGCATGCGAGTGTCAAACGTGCATCAGAGAGACGAACCCAACGACAGAGCTTGACAATCGTATACGATTGTCACACGTGAGTCAGGCAGTAACCCTGTGATTTTTTTGTTTCATATTTTTTGGGCATTCACACAGAGCTTGACAATCGTATACGATTATCAAACGTGAGTCAGGCAGTAACCCTGTGATTTTTTGTTTCATATTTTTGGGGCATTCACGGATGATGCCATGCGCGACAATCACAGTGATGTGTAGATCATTACACTCACCCCGTGTCTATATAGAGTATTCCTTTCATTATAAAAAATCATTTTTCATGGTAACCTTAGCATACCATGCCTACGGTTTTCGGTCTATACGGGCTATATAGAAATTATTAATGAACACGCGATACACAGTTCTGACAATCGTACACGATTGTCAGAACTGTTTCCCAAACGAATTTTGTAATTGTTTTGTTGTTAGTAAAGAAATTACACCGAACCCCACAACAATAATATGGTGGGGGGGCTGTCCGAACCAGTTTTGAAATCTAACGTAGAGCAAAATGACAGATGTAAAAAATCTGAAGTCAAGCATTCCAAAAACTGATATCTGAAATCTAACGTAGAGCAAAATTAGCAAAAAAAATTCCAGAAAATTAGCAAAATTTTAAAAATGGAATCCCCCTCCCCACTCGAAGCGGAAACTCGGAATCCCAAGTCGGTATCCCCCAATGAGGGCAAGATTTTTCAAAAGAAAAACCCTCTATTTTTATAATACAAGCTGCAGATACAAGCTGGTAGTCCTCCCCCCGGCCCCTACTTCATTTCCAAACTCGAGTCCAAGTCGGTAGGGGGGGGGGAGTCGTAGAGGAAGTGGGCGAGATTTTTCAAAAAAAAAGCTCGTCTTATTGTTATAAGTAAAATAGAAATTATAATCCGTCACAGTAGTCTGCTTCGTACTTGCTAGCTATTGCAAGGAAACTCCACGACAACTGCATCAATGTCGGAGTGAATGCGCATCAAAGCCCGGTAGAGGCTATAAATTGGCTTCTGAACTGGTCTGACAAGTTTTGGCGTAACATCGATTTTCCTGCGAATCCTGCGATATCTCGTGTGAATAAACAAGGCAGCGACTACGCCAGGCTCGGACACAGTTTTGACAATCGTGCACGTTTGTCAAAACTGACCACGACCGCAGGCTCGGACTAGCTTTGACAATCGTATACGATTGTCAGCTTTGACAATCGTATACGATTGTCAAAGCTTGCGACTACGGCAGGCTCGGACTCAGCTTTGACAATCGTATACGATTGTCAAAGCTTGCGACTACGGCAGGCTCGGACTCAGCTTTGACAATCGTATACGATTGTCACGCGTGAGTCAGGGGGCCGGACCTAGCGCCCAAGCTTCACAATCGTATACGATTGTCACGCGTGAGTCAGGGGGCCGGACCTAGTAGCGCCCAAGCTTCACAATCGTATACGATTGTCACGCGTGAGTTAGGGGACCGGTCAAAGCTTGCGACTACGGCAGGCTCGGACTCAGCTTTGACAATCGTATACGATTGTCAAAGCTTGCGACTACGGCAGGCTCGGACTCAGCTTTGACAATCGTATACGATTGTCAAAGCTTGCGACTACGGCAGGCTCGCACTCAGCTTTGACAATCGTATACGATTGTCAAAGCTTGCGAATACGGCAGGCTCGCACTCAGCTTTGACAATCGTATACGATTGTCAAAGCTTGCGACTACGGCAGGCTCGCACTCAGCTTTGACAATCGTATACGATTGTCAAAGCTTGCGACTACGGCAGGCTCGCACTCAGCGCTTTGACAATCGTATACGATTGTCAAAGCTGGCGACGTTTTTTTGTCTAATTCTTGAGTCTGTAGAAAAGCTGGGTTTGACAATCGTATACGATTGTCAAAGCTGGCGACTTTTTTTAAATTCTTGTCTGTAGAAAAGCTGGGTTTGACAATCGTACACGATTGTCAAAGCTGGCGACGTTTTTTTTTGTGTGTCTAATTCTTTCAGAGTCTATAGAAAAGCTGGTTTTGACAATCGGATGCGAATTTCAAAGTTGACTAAATAAGCTTCACTATATTATGTGTGGATATGATGTGTAATATTCATGCATACATTCTTCGAAAAATTTAGCACCGGTTTGCCCCGTTCATTTTATTTTTTAGGTTATTCATGCATACATTCTTCGAAAAATTTAGCACCGTCGTTTTGCCCCATTCATTTTGTTTTTGGGTTATTCCTGCAAACATTCTTCGAAAAATTTAGCAACGTTTTGCCCCATTCATTTTTATTTTTAGGTTATTCATGCAAACATTCTTCGAAAAATTTAGCACCGTTTTGCCCCATTCTATTTTGTTTTTGGGTTATTCTTGCAAACATTCCTTCGAAAAATTTAGCACCGTTTTGCCCCATTCATTTTGTTTTTTGGGTTATTCCTGCAAACATTCCTCGAAAAATTTAGCACCGTTGTGCCCCATTTTTTTATATCATTTTTTTGGTTATTCATGCATACATTCTTCGAAAAATTTAGCACCGGTTTGCCCCATTTGGGGAAATTATTCATGGTTGCAGGCTTTTTTGGGGTCTAACGTCTAAGTCTTTCGGAGTCTGCAGAAAAGTTGGTTTTGACAATCATATTGATATTCAGATTTTTTTACATCTGTCATTTTGCTCTACGTTCAAAGATTTCCATTTTTCAAATTTTGCAAAGTTTGCTCTACGCTAGATTTCAGATTTCCTTTTTTGGAATGCTTGATTTCAGAGTTTTTACATCTGTCATTTCGCTCTACGTTAGATTTCCTTTTTTCAAATTTTGCTAATTTTGCTCTACGCTAGATTTCAGATTTCATTTTTTGGAATGCTTGATTTCAGATTTTTTTACATCTTTCATTTTGCTCTACGTTAGATTTCCATTTTTCAAATTTTGCTAATTTTGCTCTACGCTAGATTTCAGATTTCCTTTTTTTGGAATGCTTGATTTCAGAGTTTTTACATCTGTCATTTCGCTCTACGTTAGATTTCCTCTTTTCAAATTTTGCTCGAGGGACTTCCGACAGGGTTCTGACAATCGTATACGATTGTCAAGCTCTGGCGTTATCCATCCATATTTACCCGCATCGAGAAGAATTGATTTCTAGAATATATGGGTGGTGGCTACACCCACCGATTGAGGTTCGACCATCAATTCAAATCAAGACGAGTCATCCACCGACAGTCGACAATGTCAGAGCAGATGTACTCGTGGCCAATACGGGTAAGATCCATATCAATGCGTCGGCATCGACTGCAGGCGGGCCTCACGTTTGACAATCGTATACGATTGTCAAGCTCTGTCGTTGGGTTCGTCTCTCTGACGCACGTTTGACACTCGCATGCGACTGGGTTATACCCCCTGAGTCCCTGGTTAGGTGGGGAGGGGGGAGTCAGTGTATATTCCTTAAGTATGAAGAAAAATTTAAATTTTCTTAAGTATGGGAAAACGCAGGCGTCGACGCGGGCCGACGCGTTACCCTCCTTAAGTATGGGCTTAAGTATGAAAGCCCTATTTTGCGAAATCTTAGAATGTCAAGAATGTTTGGTCCACTGTCCGTCCGTCCCTCCGTCCGTCCACAGTGGACGGACAGTGGACGGACGGACGGACGGACGGACGGAGTGGACCGATACTAATCCCCCCGCCAAACTCGATCCGGACGCAGTGTGCGTTCGCTTAAGGTTTCACTGCACATATACCCCACACCGTTTGCGAGTAATTTAGATTAGGAAAACATGCTTCCAACGTTCGTGACGCACATAGATATATTCTTTAGACTCCTAGGAATTTTGAGCTCTTGATTGAGCCGATCCGTGGCCGCGTCAGCTCACGTTTGCAGTCGCGACTGCGAGCTAAGCTGATAGGCCCTTATGACTTTCATGCACATCGCATAAAAACTCAAACAGCGGAGGGGTTCTCGTGCGTTCTAGTCTACGAGACTTGGCAAAAATATTGCTAACAGCAATATTGGTGCACCCTCAAACGCACAACCTCTGATGTAAGCTATGCGCAAATCGCGTGCTGCACATCATGAGGCAGGTTTGTGTTTGGTTTTGCATGTACCCAACAAACCCAAAAATGCCAAACAGCAAAGGGCTTCCTGATACGGGCTGATATGCGAGCCCTCAATATATCAATATTATAATAGAAAGCGCTGTGTTATAGAACGGTAACACACGCGTAAGTTATTAGCGGGGATGAGTGCAGACTTCTGTGAGAAGATACTGCTCTAGCACAACGCTAGCTCATCTATACCGAATGTCTCCCATCGCATAGATGGTACCGCCATTGGGTTGTGAACCCGAGACATTGGTTGAACGACCAGTATCGGCAGAACGAATGATGCGTTCGCCCTATGCTACTGCGCATGCTTGTTCCGCACATGCTAGAAGCGAAGATGATTTCTTGTTTGTTACTTCAAGATTGTATCTTGCTTTGCCATCTTCGAGTTCGACATACGAACTCTCGATGACAGGTGTCATTCAAGTCTTTCCTTGAATAAATGACAGATGATGTGACTTATCATCTTGATGACATGTACAGTCATAGTCGACCGTACTGACGACTGTCTGTCATTATAATATATGACATGACTCGACATGAAATGACATGGTATGCCATGTCTGACAGGTATGACACGTATGACATGTATGACACATATGTCATCGGTCATAACCCTGACAGATCTCCCCTCTTAAAAGAGTCGTGACCTCACAACGGGCATACCTTTGTATATGTCTTTGATGTCATTGTTGTTGTTGCTTCTGCTGGTACCAGCCTTCTTACACCGATTTGAGGCGTCCCTCATGGTGTTTTAGGATTTTGGGGGGAACTGAGTCCACTTTAGTCCCTCACCTTAGCATGATGCCTTACAGGATATGCCTTACAGTTCTTAGGATGTAGCCCCCTTTGAATTGCGTATCGTATTGCAGAGTGACGATTCAAGGTTCAATGAATTGCGTTTCGTGGTACAGATTGACGCTGGATTACTGATTGATCCACACGTATCGTGCGTCAGAGTGACGATTCAAAGTATCCGAGGTGTACGTTACGGATTATTGCGCTAGCCGTCGTCGCTTTAGCGAACGATGATCCCACGATTTAACGATTTATAATCGCACGATTCTCGGCCTTATATATACAACTGATCGTTTGCTGTTCGTTTCCACAGTTGTTATATATTGTGCACCCAACCCTTCCTCCCCTCTTGAAGCAACTTCAGAGGTTCACAGGCGGTCATGGGGAGCCCTTTGGATGTTTCCGGAGTTATTTCACCGGGGGCTTGTTTTAATGCAAACAGAGTGGCGCTGCTTAAGGGATTGGACTTTATAATCCTTTACCCGGTCTGCTCACTCTTGAATTATTGGTCCAGTACGCACGCTTTGACGAACATCTATCGCGATGAGTGAGAGTGGATTCGCCACGTACTAATGTGAAATTTATTTTAGTTATGTTTGTCAGGCATAACTTAGGATCACAACTCCGTCTACCTCAGTCGATGTCTCCGGTAGCTTCGGATGACTGGCCACAGAATCCGATGACTAACCACGGTCTTGGCAAAGGTAGCATTTAGCAGTTTTTATTTATCCACAGATATGATATCTCGCATGTGTGCGTATCTGTGCAAGGGTATGATTTTGTACAAGGCTCACTACACCTTTAGCAAGGAAGGATCAATTTCCCGCTTTTATGCAACATAATGATAAAACATTAAGAGCAAGGTATATAGATGATCGACATGTATTAGTATATATTACAAGAAGTAAGGGCATCAGGCTTAATATAATGTTTAGCCTTCATAGGCAGCTATTATGTCTGCTGCATTGGTCAGCTCTGTGGCTTTGACCCAGGTGTCATGCTCAGGGCCGTAGCCTGCATATCGCACTAAGTAGTACTTGACACCTCTAGTGATCTTATCTGAGAGTATGTGTGATATCTCAAACAGTGGTTGCCCTTCTTCGGTGATCATCTGTGGCAGAGGCAAAGGTGCTTGGATCGAGTCATTGTACAGCTCTATTCTGGATACAGGCTGTACCGGATGAATACGGATATCAAGGTCTCCGAAATCTAACTCGTATGCACGCCCATGGCTAAGCACTTTGGATATGGTGAACGGCCCAATATGGCTGCTTGAAGTGTCTGCCTGCCTCTGTCAAACCAGTCCATTGGATAAACTCGGTCCGTAAAAGAACTTTCTGCCCAACTGCATATTGCCGAGGCATGTGAGTCTTATTGAATCTGGCTTGGCTAATTTCTGCTGCTCGGGAAATGTTGTCTACCGCGTTGGCATGTACAGCCGAGTACTGGTCAAAATGATCTCGAATAGCTCTTTGTATTGGAACAGGAGCTTCTGGTGGAATAGTGATTACCAGATCATGAGGCGAAAGTGGCTGCGCCATCGAGTCGAGATATAATGGTGAATAACCAGTTGATGCAGAAACTGTGTTGTTAATTGCAAACTCCACCAGAGGCAACTTGTCCTCCCACGAATTGGCTGAAGTATCATTGCAACAACACCTGTGGATGAAAAGAATACCATCTGATACGGGCTGATATGCGAGCCCTCAATATATTGTCGCAAACGCGTGCATATGATGGTACAAACATTCTCGGAATCGAACGAACTTGACACTCGCGACTGGTCATAAGCATCATTAATATTCACTGGTGCCGGTGACTGTTCGAGCAATTCTCAACACAGCATAAGATCGTAGAGCTACAAATTTTTTAAAATTCTGATACCCTGATATCGAACGCTGAACTCTTACATGCAAGCCCAGATTCCAACATGAAAAAGTATGAAAACAGCAGTAAAATGTATCCGTCAAAATTGATATTATACCACAAAATACGAATTATTGTGTACAAAAGCTGTGAGCAGAACTGTCTTAGCACTCTAGCACTGGCACGCGAACAGCCACCTAGTACTTGCGAAGGCAAATCAATAATGAGTCCACTAGCCTGACCTCCGGTCAGAGTCTACTTATATCTCAATGCTCTGTCACATTTCCCAAAACTGTAACGGGTTCTAGCCCTTAAATCTTCATCTGGCCAATGGAAAGTCATTATTCCATGCCAGCTCTAACAATGTTACCGTTCACCGCATTCTGACTGACACGTCAGCGGCAAAGGAGTCACTGCCATCTTCGTCTTATCATTCCCTGGTCACTTGATGGTGACCATATCTTCCTGACAAGTCTGCATCTCACAGATGGTCATCTTCGTAAAGCCTGTCATGCTGTCACCACTGTCATGCGTGTCACCAGCTGAACAAACCCGGCGCGGTACCATGAGAAGCCGGCGTTTGTTACAGCTGTCGCAAACGCGTGCATATGATGGTACAAACATTCTCGGAATCGAACGAACTTGACACTCGCGACTGGTCATAAGCATCATTAATATTCACTGGTGCCGGTGACTGTTCGAGCAATTCTCAACACAGCATAAGATCGTAGAGCTACAAAATTTTTAAAATTCTGATACCCTGATATCGAACGCTGAACTCTTACATGCAAGCCCAGATTCCAACATCCCCCATCTGTAGCTGCTGCGTGCAGTAGCACAGACTCAAATGTGGGCTTGTTCAGCATACTGGGTCGTATCACCATCTGCCATGAACTTGCCCAAACTGAAAGTGAACATACCAATGCCTTCACCTTCTCCGCCCTGTAACATTCTGGCTCTGACCAGCGGATTCTTGAACACCAAGACCCACATACACCTGCGGCCAATAGGTCCATGTTCCAGATGCCCAATCACATGCAAGCGTCCTGTCTGACTCAATCGTCTGAAGTACGCAGCCCTGCTCTCGGTCATGTCTGTTAAATAATAAGATGGAACGTGGACACATGCCACCACACGACTGGCCATTACTGCCAACGGAAACGCGATATCCAGCGCTGCGAACCAAGGCGAAGTCACCACTGCGTCACAGACACCATACTTCTCCTTCCATATGCGATAGTTACCTGGCTGAAGTGCGTCATGCGCCTCAGACCAACCCAACTGAGAGTTCCAGTCATTGTTCATGAATCTCAACTGCGGCCATTGCTCCACCATCACCTCACTGATGACCCCAGTGCCTGCCCACGGGTCCCACACGCCATCGACGGACTTCCAGTCCACCTCTGTCGCCAAACGCCTCACCTCAGAGGGCACTGTGATGACCAGTTCAAGCCCCCACTGCAGCGCGCTAGCTTCTCTCACTTGAGCCTTAGTCATGTGTCTCAGCTCTCCTCGTCTTTCAACTTCTTCTTCAGCCAACGCAGGCACAAGAGGTGCATCCCTCAGATGCCTTGCCATGGCCTTCTGTTCCCGATATTTCTTGCTCAGCACCGTGCGATGCCCCGCATTCCAATGCCCTGGCATGAAGATCTGCACAGCCTCAGAAAGCTTGTCCTGTCTTCCCCAATCAATCTGATCTGGCATGCCCAAGAACTTGTCCTCCTCCTTCAACAGCATCTCCCTTGATGAGATGGCATGCCAAGGCTGAAACTTGTCTCCCTTCACCACCCGACGGGGACCCACGTCTGCTGGCAACAGGCGCATCTCCGCAGACAGCTTCTCATTCAATTGCTGCTCCTTCATGCCCAGTCTGTCCTCTAGGGCACCAGAGCTCTCGTCTTTCTGGGTCTGCACCTCAGCGTTGGCGGCTTGCATCCCCGTGCCTGAGCACCTGGGACATAGCCACTCGCCTTCTGGTACTCCATCCAGTGCTGGGGTCAGACACCACAAGTGGTACCCCCTGTTGCATGCGTCGCACAACAGCATCTCTGCTTCCCCATCAGTCTTCCTGCAAACTTCACATGCTAGGTGCTTACTGGGAACGGCTGCACTGCAGTCATACTGATCCTTCACCTGTAGGTGACATGGCGCGATGCTCTGCACGTACGGTGCTCTTCTCTCTTAACTTGGTGGCGTCCTCAAGTACCACCACACCATCCCGCTGTATCTTGACCAGCTTCAGAATGGCAGATTTGGTCGCGACTTCCATGCCGCTGCGAGGCTTCTGCCTGATGTAGACGAAATCGCCCACCTTAAACTGGTGTGGACTAGGCTCATAGCCCCCACCTCTTCTCCCTTCATAATGTAATGTATCACGATGCTGTGCGACCTCCAGGCTGCAACCAGCGTGTACCATCAATCGCCTCACCACCTGTGCTCTCTGGTGGAGGTCCTTGACTCTGGCATCCTTCTCATCTTCGACCTCAGCACCAAAATCTATGCTGGGCGCCCGTTTCAAATCAGGCGGCACTACTGCCTCTTGAGCGAACAACATGGTGAACGGCGCAACCCCCGTGGACTCCTGGCGTGCTGCATTATAGCTCAGCACTAGTGGCCAGAGCTGCTCATCCCACTCATAATCGAGACCCTTCTCCAAGGCAAGCTTCTTAAAGCAGAACTTCATAGTGCGTACCACTCTCTCGGTCAGCCCATTGCCTTCTGGTGAGTCTGGCGAGGTGACTCGCCGGTCGATCAGGCAGTCTCTGCATAGCTGCTTGAACTCGCCTTCAAACTCCTTTCCTCCATCCACCAAGCATTCTGCCGGCGCACCAAACACAGCCAGTACATGACTGCGGAATGCCGCTGCGATGGTGCTCGCCTCCTTGTCAGGAATGGGCACGCAGATTATGAACCTGGTATAGTGCTCGGTCATGATGAGCACTCGGTTGTTGCCAGACTTGGTCTCTCTCCTCGAAGGCCATGCCAAATCCAGCGACCAGCGATACATGAACGACACGATCTCAAGGGGGGATAAACATGCCTCCTCTCTCGCATAATGAGTCTTCACACGCTGACAGGTCTCACACTGGGTGACCACAGCCTCCACGTCTTTCTTCAGATCGGCCCACCAATGGCGCTGCCACAAAAGATGCTGCGTACGTCTTATGCCCCAATGTCCAGTTCTGGAGTGGTATTCCTTTACCAACGCGAGACGGTCAGCAGGCTTAGGTATTCTCACCTCCTTGCCCGACATGGTGACCATGTAGATCTCGTCCGTGGCCTCGTCCCATCGATGTCGTGCTGCTCGCCTCCTTACTCGACGAACTTCCTCTTCTGGCAACCTCACTCTACCATTGGACTTCAACCATCTAAGGCACCATGCATCATCGTGTACGTCTCGATGCTTGTCACGGTCTGACTGCTGCTCAGCCACGCTGGCCATCAGGTCCTCAAATCTGGTGGTACACGCCAACCTGGGGAGCCTCATCTCTGACTCTTTGGCAGGCGGACTCCAGGCAGGCACATCCACGCGCGCTGCTGGGGTTGCGCCCTCCTTCACGAAGTGGTTCTCATGCCTCTGACGATACTGCGCCATGGTGTAGAGCTGCCACTCTTTCTTCTTCTTCTTCTTGGTTCCAGCCTTCTGTCGCTGGGCTCCAATTCCTTCTGCGCCTTTCTGCCCTTGCGAGCACATTATCCGCAGCTTCTCCTCCCAGTCACGATGGGTCATAGTCTTCGCCACCTGCTGGGTGTATGCGTTCGAATTCTCAACCCATTCCGCCAGCAAAGCTTGCCTCTGCTGAGGGTCCGACCTCTCGTGGTCTGCCCAGTTGTTGTCTACAGCGATGGGCTGTCCTGGGGAATTCTCCGCCTCTGGGGATTCCTTGCTGTGAGGGAGCCCCTTCCTGCTTGCTTCTGCGACCGCCATCAACAGCTCCATTGCCCTGCGATCCATGGCCAGGCCCAGAATGCTTGCCAATTCTACGTCGTTCAGGCCATCGGCCATGCGTAGCTCACTTGCGCTGTAGCCCATGGCTCGCGCCTTCTCTTCGAGGTTCACTTCTCGAGATTCTTCCTCGGCGCCTTCGTCGTCCTGGTTGCGCACCACGGTGCCCATCCTCGCTCTTCTGAACGCTCTTGACCCTTGCGTCGCCATGATGGTGGGTAGTGCCCTCAATGGTTCTCCCACCACGTTCACCACGTAGTGAGGCGCGCGGTCTGTCCTTATCACTGGCCTGGGATGCCAGCCCTTGCATATGATTGACGATACGATTCGTCCTTCTGGTCTCACCACCTTGCTCATGACGGAGCGAAACTGGTGGCTCTGGAACAAGTTGCTCCAATACGCTCGCAATCGATGTGCGTAAGCGCCTGCTTGTGCTGCATCAAAGGACACTGGTCTACCAATGACGCTGGCAATGTACGGGAACACCTCGTCCCTGATCTTGGTTCCAGGTCTGTGTGACAACGGAGAAACATTTTCCAGGATATAGCCTGGAGGCCTCTGCCGCTGCAGCTGCTGGAGTGTGGACAGAAGCCTGACCACCTCATAAAATAATTTGCTGTGCCTGCCATCCAGGCCTGTGAGTGTTCCAGCAGGGGAGAGATCCTGACATGGGAACCCACATACCATGACCCACTGGCGTCCTTGAAGAGCTCCTGCTCGTATGAAGTCGGCGCTGGTGGTCTCGCGCAGATCTTGGGGTAGAGCCCCAAACTCTATTGCACGGGGCGAGATGAGGTCAGGGTATCGTCTTAGCAATGCCGTGCACCTGGCTCTGGCAACTGTCCGACTGCTCGGGGATATGTCCTGATACAGGTAGCGATCCACCTTCACCCCCACTGCGGAGCAACATTTCTAGCCCAGCACATAGGCCTCCACATGGCTCGTAGCACACCACGCCTTCCTGCCGAGCTTGCGAGAAGAATCGACTGCCCAGCACCCTGGTGTCGACCTTCTCGGGCTTCAGGGTGCGCTCACCTTCAAAGTACTCATTGCTGTACACAGCAGGGCTTCCCTCGCCGTGCGTACCTCGCGTCGGCCTGACCAGGCTCAACGCCTTCCAAGCTGCTCTGACTAACCTTCCAGAGTCGGTCACCAGCTCAGGTAAGTCAGTGTCGAACATGTCCCCATGATTGCATTCTAATTCCTCGTGGTAGTGCAAATCGAACAAACGATGCACTGGTCCTGTGCCCAGCTGCTCCATGGCAGCCATCCTGCAGTAGTTGGCAACCTGCACCTCTGGCGTGGCCTCTTCCCCTGGGAAGGTATCCCCAGCCAACATACAGCACAAGTGGTCACCGAAGTCCTTTGCGTGAACTTCCCCCACGCCTGCGTGTAACGCAGTCACCTTCTCCCTCTCATGCCTCGCTCCAGTCTCATCCGTCGTGGACGGCAGTGGGTAGCGAGACGGCACGTCAGCGTTGCTGTTCTTGGCGCCTGGACGATACTTCACAGTGAAGTCGAACTCCTGCAAACTGATTGCCCAGCGTAGGTGTTGCCCTTGGAGATCGGCCTTCTCCATCAGGGTGGTGAGCGGTGAGTGGTCGGTCACCAAAGTGAAGTGGACTCCATGCAAGTACTGCCTCAGTGTGCGCACTGCCCATACCACTGCGAGCATCTCCCCTTTGAAGCTGGCGTACTGTCTCTCCGTTTTACTCAGGGATCGGCTGATTGCCAGACCTGTCAATTCTGCGGCGAGTTTCTCTTTAACCTCGGCACTGGCAGCCACTTGCTGCTGCTGCTGCTGCTGCTGCTGCTGCGGCTGCTTCTGCTTGGCCTCAGGGAGCTTAAGCCACTCCTTGATGGTGATCCCCATCTTGTGCTTATCAAAGCGGTGTGCGATGTTGTAGGCACGCATCTGGGCATTCTTGACCTCGTCCGGCCACTTGGAGTTCTGCCTGTCCTTATGGAAGTTGGGCGGCACCCGGGCCTCACGACACCCCGTGTAGCAGCGCTCTGGAGAGTGGGGCAGGCGCGTGAAGCACCAGTCACACTGGAACTTCTTCGAAGCATCAGGTGGTGGCACCTTGCTGTAAGAAGGTTTCTGACGCTCGGCATTGTTCGCTTCCCTCGCAGGTTTCTTGGCGTCGTCGCCACCATGCTGTGCTTGATCCTTCTTCTTGGGGTCCCTGCGTCTGTCCCCAGTCTTGGAGGCAGAACCCGAGCGCCTCATGGCTGACACTAGTGCAGCCAGGTCAAGCCCCATCTGCCTGGCCTCGTAGCAGGAGTACACGCAGTTGAGCCTACGAACCAGCTCCTGCTGCAGTGTGAGAGCCCAAGCCTCCGCATCGTTCTTCAGCTTGTCCTGCACCTCCACGATCACCAGTGTCGACAACGGATCCGGATTCGTTGCTCCGGATCCAGACACAAATCAGAATCCGACCTATCGAATCCTCAATTTAAGCGGCTTCGAAAGATACAGATACGGGCAGATCCTGAAATTCTACTGGATTCGAAGCATCGAATCCTGATCCGTAAAAAATCCGTAAATTCCGACGATTCTGCGAATCTAAACCTGCCAAGTAAAAATTTGAGCCCACATCCCCCTTTAGGGTGTTTGCCAATATGGCCCTGCTTTCCCAGATGTGCTAAGAGGATGATTCCGTGACATTTGTCCACATTTTGATTAGTTTATATCCCTTGGCAATCGAAATTCATATCACAATTGATAATTTGACATTTGACTTTTCGATCGGCAGCATGGAATATAACGGATCCACGGAGACTAATCCAGACATTTTCTGGATTTTCGAGTACGGATACAGTGACAATCCTGAAATTTCGTGTATCCGTTCGAACGAAGCCTGATTTTCGTTGGCTCCGACAGGTACAGATACGAACGGATTCAAACAAATTGCTGGATCCGAAGCGTCGAAGCCTGAAAGATTTCTGGATCCGTCCTACGAATTCGGATTGGACCCGGATCCGTTGTCGACACTGACGATCACCTCCAGGTCCTCCCATGTGACCTTGTTGGGGGCAGGATGGCTGACACGCAGCTGCTCGGACACGCGATCTCGGTATTCTTTGATGCGCAGGCCCTTGATGCATTCCTCGATGTCCTGCCTGACGACGGAGTCCTCCACCCTCTTGCCGGTGTTGAGTGCTGCCTCCCTGCGACGACAGCTCTTCACGTAGGCGAGGCCGTCCTGCTCGTTGGTCTGCGGCTTGGCGATCAAGAGATCCTCCTTCTCTTTGGTGCCCTTCATCAAGAATTTAGCTTCGAGCTCTGCAACGAAAGCCCTCAAGGCCCAAAAGTAGTGAGAATCTTCAGTGCCATCTGGCCCCGTGAGACCCTTCGTGGAGGTTCCCTCGCCTGCCCACTCATCAGACGCCTCGCCATCCTCATCACCATCCTCGAACACCTTACAAACTGCCCAGGTTGATCCTGGCGCCAGCTCATGAAAAGGAGGCTGCGCACAACGCACAGATCCCTGGTAGGCGTCTCTCATGGTAAGATCCTTCAGGACATGACAAGCGTGTGAAGCCATGACGCCATCCTTCAGGTAGGCAGCGCACCACCAGTCATAAGCGACTGAGGTGGAATGATCGTCCCCTGCTAGAAACGAGGGTATGCTATCCCACAATGATCTGAAGTCTGGCCTGGACTCAGCGAAGGCCTTCTTCTGCTGCTGACTGAGCGCATGGAAAGATGCTGACTTCGTGTGCCTACGCTTCTTGGCCTCAAAAGCCCGCTGCACTTTCGCTACCATGTCCACGAAACGCCTAATGAAGAGCGCTCTGTCCTCATTCTTACCACCAGTGTACTGGAGTTTGACGTCTTCCTTGTCAAGTGAGTGGCTCTCCCTGTCATAGTAATCCATCTCGTCTACGTCGTCAAGCGCAAAGAGAAACTGGTTTGCAGGCGCTGAGGCTGCTACTGCTGCTGCGAGTGCTGTTGCTGCGAGCGCTGTTGCTGCTGGTGATGGCGGTGCGGAGGGAGTGGTTTCTGAGCCCGACCCCTCTGCGCTCATATATTCCGTGTCAAGGTCCTGACTGACCCGCTCTCGCGCCAGCCGTCGTGCCTCACGTTCTCTGGACTGGACAGAGGCAGCGCTTGGCTCTGCCTCGCCCTCCGTGGTAAAGTACTGTGTTGATGCTCAGCCAATGGGACCAAGGAAGAGTCCCCTCTCTCAGCGCAAAGCTCGTTCACCAGCAGACTGGAGGCTTGACTCAGACTGGCTTAGGCCAGTGCACTGAGTGCTCCTGGATTCGCCTTGCTGAACAAGCGAAAGAACGAAACGCGTGCGGCCAGCGAACGCCTAAAGGTCCAGCACTGTGCTTCAGCGCTCTGAATCAGCAGCAGATGCAGAACATTCGTGCGAGGAAGAGTTAAAGCTGGGCCAGTGTGCTGAGCACTTCTGGATTAGCTGGGCCAGAGTTCGTCAAGAGCATGCAATGAAAGTGAGGGCAACTCCACGACACCAAGAATAGCACTGATACGCAGCGGTGTGAGCTAGGCCAGTGTGCTGAGCACCCCTGGATTCACAACACCACTGCTAATCAAGGGCACCATGGCTGGCATAGAAGCTCACTCTCCAGTCCAGTAAGCAAGTACAAGGTCGCTGGCAGAGTTGGGAGCTAAGCCAGTGTGCTGAGCACCCTGGATTCGCAGCACTACTGCTGATTCAGAAGGTGGCCTGTGACATGAGGGCCTCACCGGCTGACCAATACCGTAGAAAAGATAGAAGAATTCTCCAACACATTATGATAAAGCACTAGAAGGTCACTCCAGTAGTAAGCAGCACTCCAGGCTGGAAAAGTAATTAACTCTGAATCCACCAGGTAACTGTGTCACACCAGGGAATATCGCTTAAAAGACCACTCAGTTGTCGCCTTCAGGGCTGATGCTGCTGCCAGTCCTCTGGCAAGCTTTTCCCCTGCTTCAGGCTTAGGCCAGTACACCAGGGGTGTCCCTGGATTAACCGTCAGACAAGGTGGAGCTGCCCAAGAAACCGTAAGTTGCAGTTCCAGACATAGAGCAGTGATTCACTGCTGATCCACTTCTTCGCTGGTAAGTAAAAGCAGATGTCGCCGCTAATTAGCTCCTAGGCCAAGCACACCTGCCTTTCAGCTAGGCCAGTACACCAGGGGTGTCCCTGGATTCACTTCAGACAAGGTGGCCAGCTGGAGAACCCACTGGAAGGTAGTTCATCAAGGTGCACATTAGCTGTTGATCCACTCTTAGCCGGTAAGTCAAGGCAGATGCCGCTGCTGATTAGCTCCCAGGTAACACACACTTGCCTTTCAGTTAAGCCAGTGCACCAGGGGTGCCCCTGGATTCACTTCAAACAAGGTGGCCAGCTGAAGGAACCACTGAGAGGTGCTCATCCAGGTGTACATTCACTGCTGATTGACTTTGTCGCCGCCGCCGCCCAAGCTCATGCCGTGCTGATTAGCTCAAAACTGGAGGACACCTGTCAGCAGCTAGGCCAGTGCACCAGGGGTGCCCCTGGATTCACTGCAGAACAAGGTGTTGAGCATATCACCGGGTAGAAGGAGGCCGCTCATGACTAGTGAAATCAAAGCTGATCCGTCGCCGCCGTCACTGGTAGCTCTTTCAGTGCAAGTACCACCAAGTTCAGGGAAGAAAAAGGGCCCGCCAGTGCACCGTGGGTGCCCCTGGAGTCGCCTGACTTCCGAATCCGCTCTTTCAACTGCTGCTGACTTCTCGCCAAAGGGCCTTTACTTCCGGATTAACACTGAAAAAAAAGCCGCTCCGCGCAGGACATTATTGTTTTGAAAAAGTATGAAAACAGCAGTAAAATGTATCCGTCAAAATTGATATTATACCACAAAATACGAATTATTGTGTACAAAAGCTGTGAGCAGAACTGTCTTAGCACTCTAGCACTGGCACGCGAACAGCCACCTAGTACTTGCGAAGGCAAAACAATAATGAGTCCACTAGCCTGACCTCCGGTCAGAGTCTACTTATATCTCAATGCTCTGTCACATTTCCCAAAACTGTAACGGGTTCTAGCCCTTAAATCTTCATCTGGCCAATGGAAAGTCATTATTCCATGCCAGCTCTAACAATGTTACCGTTCACCGCATTCTGACTGACACGTCAGCGGCAAAGGAGTCACTGCCATCTTCGTCTTATCATTCCCTGGTCACTTGATGGTGACCATATCTTCCCTGACAAGTCTGCATCTCACAGATGGTCATCTTCGTAAAGCCTGTCATGCTGTCACCACTGTCATGCGTGTCACCAGCTGAACAAACCCGGCGCGGTACCATGAGAAGCCGGCGTTTGTTACAATATCAATATTATAATAGAAAGCGATGTGTTATAGAACGGTAACACACGCGTAAGTTATTAGCGGGGATGAGTGCAGACTTCTGTGAGAAGATACTGCTCTAGCACAACGCTAGCTCATCTATACCGAATGTCTCCCATCGCATAGATGGTACCGCCATTGGGTTGTGAACCCGAGACATTGGTTGAACGACCAGTATCGGCAGAACGAATGATGCGTTCGCCCTATGCTACTGCGCATGCTTGTTCCGCACATGCTAGAAGCGAAGATGATTTCTTGTTTGTTACTTCAAGATTGTATCTTGCTTTGCCATCTTCGAGTTCGACATACGAATTCTCGATGACAGGTGTCATTCAAGTCTTTCCTTGAATAAATGACAGATGATGTGACTTATCATCTTGATGACATGTACAGTCATAGTCGACCGTACTGACGACTGTCTGTCATTATAATATATGACATGACTCGACATGACATGACATGGTATGACATGTCTGACAGGTATGACACATATGACATGTATGTCATCGGTCATAACCCTGACACTTCCCGTTAGTTCCAGCGCACATAACTTTGCAAAAGTATTACTGAGATATATATCGTATACAGTAATCACTCACCTTTAAGAAAACCCGCCGATAAGAAACCAGCCAGCTTTTCAGGGGGGGTGGGGGGTACGCAAGTTGGTGAGAATCGCTGACTGGTTTTTTTTAGCTATGAAATAGTCGAAAATAAGAAATATGGCTGCTGGCGCCGCAGGCGGAAAATTTTGAAAATGTCGCCTTTTTAAGGGTTTATCATTGGACTTTTAAGAAAATTGCTGGCTGATTGAAAGAAAATACTTGCTGATTCTTACCGATTCCATAGGACGCTGGCGCTGGCGGGGG
>LGRX02035379.1:0-19601 GCA_001247695.2 Cymbomonas tetramitiformis
GGAGGAGGTGGTGGTGAGGAGTAAGACGATGGTGGGGATGGTGGGGGTGGAATGTCACCTCCGCAGCAACCACCAAATCACACAATCTCGACACCGGTCAACAAAGAAGCCATGCGTAAAAAGAGCTTTACCAAGGGAAACCCTCTACTGAGGGTAGTCCTCAAGGGCCCTGCCGTGAAGCCCGAAGGCCTGTGCGCTGTGCAACGCCACCATGATCCTCTGCCCCCAATAAGACTCGAATGTCGGTGTAGACCACGTCGCCGAAGCCATCTCTGGCCCCAACCGATCCTGCCTCCTGCGAGCGCAGTCCCGCAAGAGCTGCTTGGCCTGCTCCCCCAATCCACCAAAGGCCTCCATGGCAAAAGCCACCAACCTGTGCGGACTGATATCACCGTACGTGTAAGCCTTCTGCCGCTCAAGCGCCGCTGCAGTGTGCAACGGAACGCGAGCTGCCCCATCCACATGTGTTTGGGCACAAGGAAAGCCGATCGCAACATCGATGACCAGGTGTCTCCCCCGCCCATCAAAGTTGAGCACCGTGATGTCCGGCCTCCAATGCGGGGAATAGCTCCTGTGATAGACGTGGGTGCGCTTCACCGAAGCCGGGTCAAACACCTTGCGCAACATCTCATAAAGAACATCTTGGACTGCATCATGCCGGTAGGTGAACATCCCCCGTCTGTTGCAAGCCAAGTAATGGTACCCAAAGTCGTCCACAACCTCACCACACGCACAACTACCCGTGCCAACAGCCGAGACCTCCCGAACCAGGGGAATCGAAGCCCCAAGCTGAAGACACACCGCGATGACTGCAGCAGTGGGCCGCATGCGGAATCCACCATCATGAGGGAGAGCATTGAGGTGTGCCGTAGCACCATCTCGGGAGAGGCTGAGCAACCGGGCCCGGACAGAGGTGTTCGCCCCTTCAAACAAGCGCAGCCAGTCGGAACCATGTTGATAATTGGTTAGCTCCTTCTGACGCGTTGGCTGACTTGAGCCGAATCCCCCCCAAACCGGCGCCTCCTCCGGCACCTTCAAGCTCTCCGGCACGGGATGTCCCGCACCCAAAGCCTCCACCACTCGAGCCCGCGCACCTCGCACGTCCCCCATCGCCGCAACCATACCCGCCGCCAATGGATGCTCTCCGACCTCTGAATCCTCCGGGGCACCAAGGTGTGGCAACATATCCCTCACCGCCGGGAACAAGACCACCATTCGCCCCCACACCTGGGCCCATGACCCAAGCCACCCAGCCGGGGCCAGGCGTTGCGCCGAAGAGAGACCAAGCCCTCCCCACCGGGTAGGCAACTGGCTGAGGGCAACCGCTTCCTCTCCCAGCGGGTAAGGGCTCCCCGCCACCTCCTGAAGGCACTCCTGGATCCCATTATCGTGGGCCAGGGCCCCCCGCACAAGCAGGTGGGGCGGGACCCCCCGGACCAGGTGCATGAAGCGCGGATGAGCACAGAACCTCAAGAGAAGGAGCTGCACCTGAGGATCATCCAGACGGGCAAGCTTAGGGAGGACGGCCCCGGCCGCAAAAGCCATCTCGACACACTTGTCGGCGACCCATCGGTCAGACCCCACCGGTATGCCCAGCACCTTGACCCCGTCCAAGGGAGTCACCGACCCCGGCATTGGCGCCCCACCACCGTCCACCACGTCCGCAAATTCCGGGCAAGCACCGGCAGGGTTGTACACCGTGCTCTTCAAGACATTCAACTCAAGCCCCGCAGCCCTCAATAGAGGGACAATGGTGCCATACGCCGCCCGGGCCTTATCCGGCGGCCCTATGATGTGAATGTCATCGAGGTACGCCATGATGAAAACGTCCGGGTGCTCGTCCAGAGTGGCCTGGAGGGCCGGCTGCAAAGCAACAGCAGTGAAGAAGGGGCCCAACGGGTCACCTTGCTGGGTACCCTCCGCCGACTCCACCCATCTGAACCTCCCATCAGCCCCCTGCCACCCAAGGCGAGCCCGATGTCTGAAGCTGCTCTCCGCCATACCCAAAAGCTCCGGGAAGTTGTCGCTGACCTCCTTGTAGATCACGCTGCGCTTAACCGTGTTGAAGGCGTTCTTACAGTCAAGTGCCAAGTCACACCACGAGGGGTCCGCCCCAAGCAGCGCCTGAACCGTGTGCACGCACACCTCCGCCCCACCTGGCACCCCCACTCCAAGCTGAGCCGCCGAAGAGGCAGCCCCCTCTCGGGGCGGCGGGCTGAAGTAGGTAGCCCATCTCGTCCGCATCTGTCTGCAAACCACCTTGCCCGCAAGCCTCCGCAACGATTCACCGCACGCAATCGGGCGCACCCCACCGCCAGGTTTCAGAAGAGCCACCAGCCTCGCACCCATGATCCATGGCAGCACACCCGCCGGCACTCTGTCCCCCACAAACTGCTCGCAGGCATGCTTAATGGCAGGCAATCCATCACCCCCGCCGAAGATGACCCCGATGTGCTCGAACCTCAATTGGGAGCAGCCTGGCCCAGAGGCCACTGGAAGACGCCTGCACTCAGCCTCGACTGCCGCCTCCTCAAGCTCCAACGGGGCAGCCTGCACTCTGCCGGGAAGGCCGTCCCCAGCCGGGTGAAGGTCCCTAAGTGCCTCCAATGTCTCCTCAACGAGGGGAGCAAGGGCACCAGGGTCAAGCCGCCGGACCGCCTTCGAGAGCTGTCCCTCCTTCACCAAGCTCACCACATCAGCAAAGGCCCGCTCCTCCGAAGCCCGCCCTGGCCAGGCCGGAGCTGAAGGAACCGACACCCGGTACAGCTCTTCCCAATCGCCTGCAAGAAAGCGCCTGACCCGCTCGCGCACCACCTCCGCAGGGAGGGACTTCTTCCTGGCCTCAGGAATCGAGCCAAGCAGCAACCGCGGAGCAAGACCGAGAAGGCGCCAGAAGTCCTCATCACCACTACCGAGGCTTCGCATCACCCACCGCATGGCCTCTGCGAACTGGTTCCTCGCCCGCTTGGGAACATGCCTAGCCGTGGTCAGGGGGCAGGCAAACACCTCCGCCAGGTCCAGCCCACGCAGCCATTCCCACGAGGCGTCCGGAACGACCGGGTCAGCCGGGACCTCAGCCCCCTGCCGTCTGCCACGAGAGGCTCCAGGTGTCCCACCAACCCGACTAGCCACTCCTGGCCCCGCCTCTCCACCCGCACCCTCGCCTGCCTCCACCACCGAGGAGCACGTCGAGTAGTGGGAGGTGAGGGGCGCACCACTGGCGTAGGCAACCTCACACCTCGGGCAGGCCGCACACCCAAAGGCCGAAAGGTCCGTCAACGCATAGTCATCAGGCTCGTGGTGCTGCCGCAGGTGACGGGACATCCGCGTCGGGTTGGGGCTCACTCGGGCAGTACAGACCGGGCACCGGAAAGCAGGCTCATCCTCACCCGGAGGCGGGTCACCGTCATACTCCGCAGCTCTCCGCCTTCCCGCACGCCGCGGAGCAACAACGACAGGAACTGGGGACACCACACCCAAAGGCCGTCCAGGAATGCCGCCACCGCCCCCGCCTGCGCCAATAACAGCCGCACCCTCTCCCACCACCTCTGGCCCCCAGCCAGTCCGCGCCGCCCGCCTAGCAGCCAAGCCCGCCTGTGCCGCTCTGTTGGACCTCATCGCCTCCCCCGGTGAAGCCCTACACAACCCACAAGAGTCACGCTGCACCAGCCACCTCGCGCCACAGATCTGATGAGTGCAGGGACGCCTACAGCACGGCCACCTCACCGCACCCTGCCCCGGCTCCCAATCCTGACCGCAAATGTAGCACTCATCCCCAAGCTCCTCCGGTTCCTGCACCTGAAAAGCCGTGAGGGCGGTCGCCGCTTCACTCGCACTCAAGCCACTCGGCGCCAGAGCCAGCTCCTCAACCACAACGTCACGCTCAGGCAGCGGGCCGTGGACGTCATCACCAAGCTGTGCCCGGGCCTCCTGCATGGCATCCCACGCCGCCCGCAAGGTCATTGACACCGTAGCACCCTGGACGAGCCCATCGCCGAGGTCAAATTCATCCTCGCCCACCATCATAGCGAGGTGCCACCGCCCCTCATGCAGCCTCACCACCTCAGGGGGACGCAGGTGCTGACCGACCCCGTCAACCTCATCAGCAGTGAGGTCCCGGCTCAGGACACTCTCGTGGCGAAAAGAGGCGCCGGCACCCTCAGCCTCACCACGCAGGAGCGCTTCAAGAGCACTAGCATCAAGCAAAGCAAACTCTCCACCCGGGGTACCCGACACCTCAACGGCGGCCTCGCTCTCGACCACAGGCGTTTCGCAGGCCTCAACCGCCAACGCCCTAGCGGCCTGCGGCACGTCACCCGCCCGCCGCCCAGGCCCGCCCGGGTCCGCCAGCCGCTGCCGAGACCCCTCAGCCCTCATGTCCTCCGCTCTCCTGTGCCGCCACAGAACCTGGGTACCATCTGCCGAGAGGAACTCAATTGGGACGCGGCTATTCGAGATGTCAAAATTTGTGAAGTCCCCAACAGTGTCATCCCACTGGATCACATGCAGACCCCGACCTCTGACAGAGGTCTGGTACTCGGTAACCGTCGCAACCCGTGGACCAGACGCATAGATGAACCGCAATCTGCGACCCACCAGGTCTCTCCCCCGTGGCCGCTGGTATCCCCGACTGCTCGCAAACCCCACAAGGCAGCTCGCCTCTTGCTCCTGATCCCCGCCGACGGCCTCCGGCCTGCCACCCTGCACCGCACCGGCCTGCCTCACCACCTCCAGCCCGAAAGCCTGCACCAACTGCCCCGCCTCGCCAGCCATGCCAATGATCTGCTCCTGCCTCTCGGCCGTCATGTGGAATGGGGCAGGGCCCCCCTCGAGGACATATCCCCCCACAATGTCCAGGGTGATGCCCGCCTCCGCTAAGGCCTGCCCAAGCGCATTAGCCAACTGAGTCCACCTGGCCGTCCTGGGCAGGCTGGGGAAGGCCTCCGGCCACCCCACCGCATCCAGGATCATGGGGCAGAACAGCCAGGAGTAAGTGGCCGGACTGCCTTCTCGGTCCACCACCCCCGAGGGGGGCATCTCAGTCATGTCGTGTCCGCACCACTGCGCGTCCACCGGCGTGAAGAGCGGCCCAATCCAAGAACTCAGCCCCCGGGCTGGCACCGCCACGGCCGAAGAACTGAGCGCGCCAAACGGTCCACTCAGCCGCTCCACTGCCCGCTCCTCTGCACCGTCATCCACCAGCGAGTTCACAGCCACCTCAGCACGCTCCCTCTCATCAGGGGCAGCCCCCGGCGTAGGATCAAAGGTGAGCCCCAAGGACACGGCAGGACTCTCCACGCACCCCAAGCAGTCCCACCAATTCACTCGGCAATGGCGGGGAATCCAGACCCCCTCCACCGGTGTCCGGACAGGAGACGGCCTGCGGGTCGGAAGCCACCGCCTCCACGTGGGCATCAATCACCCCCCCAACAACGCCCCCCCGGAACAGGCTCTCCACCGAGCGAGCCCGCCTGGGCCGCCCGCCGGCTCGTCCTCCAGCTCCGCTTGTGCCGCCGGGCACCCCGACCGCCTCTCCAGCGTCTCCAGGCACTCGCGTCTGCTGCCGCCCTGCAGCTCTGCTCACCGACCTCGTCACCCTCATCGTCGTCCCCACATCGGTCCTCGCTGCACCTGCCGCCGCCGCACCAGCTTCCCCGTCGCCGTCCGCCATTCTGCTGCGCTGCCTGCCCCTGCTCGCCGTGCTCCTCGTCGACCTATTGCTGCTCGCCGTCCCGCCCACCGCCCCGGCCGCACAGCCCACCCCCGAGGGCAAGCTCCTGACCTGGCGGGGCCCACCCGACCGCTCCATAGCTCGCTCACTCGCAGCGCTGCCCGCCGGCGAGCCCGCATCCACCCTAGCCGGCTCATCCACCGCAGGGGCATCATCTGGAGTAGGATCAAGAGCGAGTCCCAAGGACACGGCGGACTCCTCCAACTCGAGCCCCACAGAGCCAAAGACGGCACCCAGCTCCTCCGAGGCCCCGGAGGCACCCCAGTCCAACAAGCCGCCTCCCACCGATCTGACCGGCGAGCTGAGCAACCCCGCAAGCCCCTCAGGCACCGGCGGAGACCCCAGGGTTCCTCCGCCAAGGTCCGCGCCCGCATCAAACGCCAAAGCTTCATCTGCGGCCCCATGGGCATCGCCAGCCAAGGCCGTGTCAGCCGAGGCGTCGCCCGGGCCCCGCCCCGACATAGCCTCCCCTCCGCTATGACCTGGCCCGTCAACATCTCGAGCTACCTCATCCTCCCGAGCCATGTCATTCACCGAGCGCGTCCGCCGCTGTGCCTCTCTAGCCCTCGCGCCCCGACCAGGCCGTCTCCCCGCTCGCTCGCCAGCCCTGGGTGAACCGCCGGACACACCCTCGTCCGCCACAGCCCCTGCCGGCCGCTGCGCTCGCCTCCGCTCCGGCTGACCACCTCTCGCCACCCCAACCGAGGCTGTCCCATCCACCGCCACTGAGCTAGCTGGCCCGCCTGCCACCCCGCTCACCGATCTCGTCGTCCTTCTGCCACCTGACCCCACCACACTACCAGTCGCCAGAGCCGCCCCTGCCGGACTTCCCCGCTGCTGCTGCCGCCGGTGCGGCTGCTGCTGCTGGCGCTGGTGAGGTCGCTGCTGGTGCTGGTGCTGCCGTTGCCACTGCTGCTGCCGCGGTCTCTGCTGCACCTCCTGGCCGTCCCTGGCCTGGGCCCGGGTCCGCGGCCCAGAGGGGGCGGCACTGGGTACCAGTGCCGGACCAGGCCCTGCAACTTCATCTGCTGCTCGCCGCAAAAGCTGCCCAATCGTCCGCCTCGCGCGCCCGGCATGCAGCCTATTATCACCGCCACGTGCCGCTCCAGTCGTACGGCCCACCTCAATGGGTGAGTTCCTGACCGTCGCGGCACCACCACTCCTCGACCGCTGTGCTCTCCGAGAAGGCACCGGGAGCGCGCCGCCCATAGGCGGCAAATCGTCGTTCTCATCGTCCGTACTCATAATCATAATCTTCTTCAAGGAGGGGCTGAAAGCTGGGGTGCGTCGAAACGCTGGGAGGGCACCACCACCCGGCCACGGTCCAAGCCCGCAACACTAGTGGCGCTCGTGTGAGTATGAATCTCTGCTGGAAAAAGGACCCCTCCTATGCCCCGATGGCCATTGCCACCGGGCACCTCCCAGGTACTCCTGACCGGCGACCTGCCGCGGTGTACCTGGTGTCCAGCAGAGAAACAGGGAAACTATCCACGCCGTGCTGAAGATTGTCCCTGCAGCCTGTGCTCTCGGATGCCCCCCTTTCTCATCGACACTCGCGCCCACTGCGCCAAGTGAAGACGCCCCGGAGAGACGGGGGGCTGGAGGTCCTCACCCAAGGTCCCCTGGAAAAAATCCCGGACAGGTGAGTCCCTTCCAGCCGCACGCCCACCGGCCCCGCAGTTCCACCACACTGCGAGCCTCAAGGGGGACCTCCAAAAAAGGAGGCCGTGCGCATCCCCAGCCCGCCGGCCGGGTATTGCCCCTCGGACCTTGGCCTAGACCAAGGTGTGACACTCTGCATCCTTTCGCCGTGCTCGCCGTCTGCGACGCACGCCCGGGGGGGACCGCGGGGAGGTCAGGCCTAAAGAGGCCCAGGATGCCGACCATCGTTCGTCAGACGATGGCCCCCCCCCAGAGGATTTGGGGGTGGAGGAGATGGCGGAGGAGGCTTTGGGGGTGGCGGTGATGGTGGAGGTGGCGACGCTGCGCATTACAATCCCATGTAATCATTCAATATTCAAAGGAACAGCATCAGGAAAACCCCATACAAACCTTGTACAGATGCTGGCTCTTGAATCCGCACAGACTACTGACATCTGCCCACACACACCTCATGCGGCCCCTTGGATCAGCACACACTACCCCTTGGATCAGCACACACTACGCATTCGCCTCCGAGGTGTCGGCTCAACTGCTGCTGTACGATACCCAGTGGTGGGACCCTTACTGCGAGGCTACCGACGATCTGGCCTATATAATTATAGCTGCCGGGGTAAGGTGAACTGGATCAACCCACAACTACTGTGTATTGCTTGACTCCCAGCAGGCTGACCGAATCCGAGCTGATCGACCAATCGCGGTAAACCACGTGCCGGGGTTCCAGCAAGTTATCATCTGTGAGCTATAGACGGGAGGCGGGAAGCGGGTGAGCCACCAGAGCCTGCCGAGGGGAGCTGCTGGGTGGAGCTCTTCTGGCCGATGGACAACACCTGCTGGTACCCGGGTACCGTGGGTGAGGTCTCAGACGAGGGGAAGGCGCAGATTGTATATGATGGCGATGATGTGGAGTAGCTGCTGCTAGCCTACCATAGGAGAGACCCATTGCAGTGGAGCTGGCAGTGGAGGTGGCGGTCGCTCGGCGCGGAGACTCCCCCGGATGGGTGGGATTTGGCTCTGATGAGCATTCGCTGGTGTGGCAAGCTGGGAGACGGTCAGTGCACCGAGCTGGCAACGCGGATGCAGGCCGAGGTGCGCGGCGCTGTGGGCGTCAGCCCGCGGCAACTACGGGCCGAGCAAGTGAAGGCGCAGAAGCTCCGTGAGTTCGGTGGGCGAGAAGGGCGCGAGTGGTTGCCAGCGTCCGAGGAGTCGGTGCGGCTGCACATTGGCTCACTCTTGCCGGCTGGCACGTTGCAGGCGGCCTCGATGTAGCTGTACATTTACTTCGGCGGTGAACAACAACCATGAAGACAGCCAAGATATATATGGGCTTTGCGAGGGCCTGGCCAATGGGAGAGCAGTGACCCAGGCCCTGAGGGGCATGCATGACTGCGCTGCAGACAGAGGCAGCGGCGGCGGCAGCGGGCGAGAACAAGACTGCGTGCCGGCAAGGCACGTGCGTACGGTGCACAAGGACGCCCTGATGCTGTTGACAGATAGTGATGAGGACCTCCGGTGGTTGCGAGAGGATTGAGCAGGAACCACAACGCGCTGATTAAGAGGCTGCTGTCCATCCCCTTGGGGAGGGGTTGGGGGACGGCTGAGGGAGCTCCTGGGACTCTGGACAATGGGGAGTGAAGGGATGAGGCTGGTAGCGTGTGCGTGTGACACCGAGACGGACCCCACCGGCCGGTGTATGTACGCGGCTGCTAGAGGAGGCTTCCAGGGGAACGGACCAGCTCGTCCAGTGACACGGACCTGGGCAATAATGAGGGTTTGAGCGGACACTGAACACTACTGTGGGTCCCTTACCCCGGAGGTAGGGGGGGCCTTCTCGGCTCGCAACACGAGGAAGGAGGCAGCAGCGACGTGTGCCAGCGCAGTGGGTGTGGCGCTCGAGAAAGTGTGCTACCTCTGGGCGGGGGTGGTCACAAGACAGTGTCCTCGGCGGGTCAGGCCTCCATCGATCCGACAACTGTGCCGGATTATGCGATGCGCGTCTACTTTGGATGGCTAACGCCGTCGGGGGTGTCTGTGCAGGAGCGCTGTTGAAAAATACATGCGGCGCGCGGACTCTGTGGCATGGCAGCGATATCGAGTGTACAAAAGAAATTTGTAAAGTGGAGCCCTGTGGAATTTTAGTGGCTTCCAAATTTCGACCTGAGCCTGTGTCTCTCACTGTGACAATGCCGGTTCGAACTGCTGTCCGAGAGTAGCCGATATCCTAACATGTGCACAAATAGGAGCAAGTCCGAACAGACACGGACTCAGAGCTGTTGTTTTGCACTTTCCACACTCGCCACTGTTGCAATGGACACATACATTCTACAAATATAAAACATTAAAAAAGTAGACTTTCGCTTATTCTATCTAGCTGGTAGCTTCACTACAGCACCAGCTAGAGAAAAGCTATCTATCTAATAAATGCCATGCAGCGTGCCTTTTGGCAGTGAGATTGAGTGGGCAAAAGAAATGGAAATATTCCATGTTGGCGCTAAAGCACAGGCAAGACAAAGTCAAGTAGATCACATGGGAAACCCAGCTCTAGTGCACGCTCTAGTGCACGCATGCACACATCATATACATATATATATATAAACATATCATCACTAGCTAGTGAGCTCCAGAAAGTTTGGATCAGTGTCCCGAAGTGTGTGCGTGTTGAATTCTTTGTTCCTGGGTATGGGTACATAGTGTGGCTGATATTCTGTGGGCGGCCATCTATCTGGTGCCACAGAAATCGCTTTGAGGATGAGCGCACAAAATGAACGGCTGAGATCTGCCGAAAAAGCCCGCCCATCATCGATCATCCCAGCGGAGTGAGAAGCATTCAGGAACAGGGCGGGGCCGAGGCAAGAGACCATTCGCTTTAACGCACCCCAAAGCAAGCGCAAAGCAAACCCACCACAAACAACAATCACAGCCGAAAATGTGGGGTAGCCGGGAGCTCATCCAGCCTTGTACCGCAGGTCCGTCATGGAAATATTCCACTCCGCTGCTCAAGCCCAGGCAAGCTAAAGGTTTCAAACCAAACAGGGGATACCCAGCTGCGATGCACGCTCCACCAAGGTCTCCCCTACTCGCTCTAGGCACCCCAAAAATTGCTATCCGATGTCGCCGGCATGGACGTCTTATGGGAAAAGAACCAAACGCGGACACCTAATAAGTGCTCGCATCCAGTGAACAAAAAGAACAGGTGGCGCACACACATACATCCGGGACTCACGTCTGGATCCTCCACCGCAAACGCAGCATGCTTCAGTTGCATCAAGGCCATACGACGTCCATTCCGAAAACGGGCCCCATGACGTTAGCCACCCGGACCCATAACCGCCCGAGCTTGTACAGAGGTTATCTGAATAATAAGTGTTGCAGTTGCCCCAATCAGAGCCGTCATGCCACGTGTTCCCCTCCGGCAGGTCGGTGCAACCTGAGAGGCCCCATCCCGCATTCCACGCTGTTAGCACCCGCCCCATTTGAAAGCTCAAAACAAGTACGCATTCCACGCTGTTAGCACCCGCCCCATTTGCAAGCTCAAAACAAGTGCGCATTCCACGCTGTTAGCACCGCCCCATTTGAAAGCTCAAAACAAGTACGCATTCCACGCTGTTAGCACCCGCCCCATTTGAAAGCTCAAAACAAGTACGCATTCCACGCTGTTAGCACCCGCCCCATTTGAAAGCTCAAAACAAGTACGCATTCCAAACAAGTGTGGGATCTGGCACAAGAGCAGAAAAGGGCACAATGTCCCATAACTTGATGATGAAAAACACCCGCGCGGAGTAATATCATTGTATGAAAAGTGAAAGGGAGCATAATTTGGGGCTGTCAATAATGCATTAACATATATATATCATATCTTAGTGTGTGTGTGTGAGTTGCAAGCTAAACAAATGCTGCAACATTCTTCACGTTTGCACATGATATTTTTCATGGCATAATAGTGAACATCTCAAAAATTCAACATGTATGGTGAACATGAAATATGGGTTTTTCTGATTGAAACCCATGGAGGCAATTGCACTCTCTGGTGACATAAAGATAAATCAACTGCAAATGGATTCACAGTTGTGTCAGATCCTGAGATATATTTGAATGTACACAACGAGTATATCAAGTGATATCTCTGTGTTCAAATACATCTGGACACTGCTAGATATAATCTGAGCAGTATTTACACAACACCATGTTAGTGTGTGTATGTCCAAAACCTTTGTCAGTTCATTTATGGTTGCTGATCTGAGTTAGTACATGCATGTGAGTGATCAGTTCTGCATCAACTGTCATGATGCAATGTAGATTTTGATGTTGCTCCAGCGATAGTGAATATGGCATGGGCAGTGCTCAGCAGTTACCAGCTGCATATTGAGCACTGATACTGCCTTCGGGTCTGGAGATATTCTCCATCCAGCCCTACAGCATGTTGTTTAATCCTGTTACCATTACTATCGCCATCGCTGACATCCAGCACGCACATGTGTTTACTGGATGTTATCTATGTATTATGTAGTGATACAATACTTGATCATTACACTTGGAGCCAGTGTATTGTCAACATGTATAATGAATGCTAGTGTTTGTGCAGTGTATAGTACTGCTGATTAGTACTAGTGTGCATGTGTGTTTACTTGCACACACTTTGCAAGATCTGTATGGATATCACATTATCCTAGCAACTTATCATGCAGACAGTCAGTATACCACGTACTGATTTCATCTAACATGATATATATAGTTTAGGGATTGTTGTAATTCCATGATAATCTCATTACGAAATGAGTTGCTGATAGATTTTACATGAAGCTCAGGTGAGCATTCCTTCAAATAATCCACCATAGAATGTACATGTTACCTGGAGAGCATCTCGGCTCCACCAGGGCACGACAAACTAATTATGGTGTTGAGATTATTGTTAGGCACCCTTTGCAACATATATTCGAATATAGTCTAACATTCACTGCAATATGCTTGTGTTCTATGCACCACAGTTGTTATCGTGATCAAGCTGTGCAGTATTATAAAGTATGTACCATTCACAACATTGCAATCATTCAGCGTATGATGTGTGCATGATATAGAAATGTATGCACTGTATATTGATGATTGCTGTAAGTGAATGTATGCATGTGTGTGTGTGCTGATCCGCACACACATGTTGTGCACAGATGATTGTGCTGCTGATGAGCATAAATGCTGATGATTAGGAGTATTTGTGCAGTCATCAAAAGATATTGTAATTTGCTGCAGTGTGATGATGGTACATTCACAGAATCATAGTGATAACGTATCTACAACAGTATAATAAACGGATGTCTACAGCAGTATGATAATTGTGCGTCCTTCATGGTTTGTGCTTTGGAATTGCAATTGTAGCAGCTAGTTTTATCAAAATGGCGCAGTAGGATTAGCCGGGCCAAGAGCCCTAACTATTTCTTGCTGATTGACTGCTAACACTCTCTAGACCACTCTCCAGATTGGAGGTGGTGTGCCGGGATCTGGCTGGGCAGCCCTGTCCGAGAGTCTCGGTTCAGGCCCCCTTCCAGACCCAAGTCCAATCTGAGTCTGTCTAGACCCGAGTAGTTGTAGTAGTACAGTAACCGTGACCGTTCGAGGTTCTAGGTTTAGGTTTAACAGTTGTCTTCGTTACTATCAATTATCACAAGTTATCTATCACGGAAATACCGCGCTCTGACTGTTAACTGTATTATCACACCCGAGATATACCGGTAGTATATCAGTATCATATTCAAACGTGCGAATTTACCTAATTATCGACAGTGCAGGTCGTCATTTGACACGAGCGGCTAGGGGGGGGGGTCGGATTGGCTTGATTTGGGGGCACTTTACGCACCAAATTGCGCTCAATCAAATATCTTTTTTTCTGGGATGACGGTTAACAGCATGGGAGTTAAGCCAGTGTTAAGGACTCCGACGCACGCCGACGGCCGTCTCAACATCCTAAATCTTTCTTATATTCATTCGACGTCCCTTATAATATTCTCATGCCGCGGAGAACCCATATAATGTTCGGATTCGTATGAGATTCGAGTTCTTTATGAAAATTTACATTTAATAGAAATTAGCCTCGTGTGTATATGCGATCGTTCAATACATCCACCTTCATGGAACCTCTACTCCTTATGATTTGGAACCATTCGCTATGTTTCATCTCCGTTCGCTGTACGTGTTATGAATTTAGATACGAGTCATTTTGGTGACCATCTCCGTTCGTTTTTTTTTGTTTATTTGCTATGTATGGGGAAAGCGAACAGAGATTAAAAAGCAAAGCTGATATCCCAACGGGCGATACAGTCGATTTTTCGATCTCACGATCGCCAGACGCTAACGATGACAGTGCCACTGCATTCGCGTACATTTGCCGCGACGTCACCCACGCGTTATGACATGGCATGTTGGGAAGCAAAAAGCGAAGCACTGTCGCGCACATGATCCTGCGGTTAGATGGCCTAGTGGAGATCTCTTTTTGAGATCGACAGCGCCTAGTAAAAATTGAAGATTCAAATCCATCGGTATCGATTATGCCAATTCAGATTTGTAATCGTTCGATTCCGATTTCTTTTGCCCGGTGATCACGCGTTTCCGATTATTCACCCGTCAATCGATCGATTCTGATTTTCACCCTTGTCGATCATCGATTTAGATTCAACATTCTTGGTAATCGATCGATGTGTGATATTCTGATATACGGATTTATCGGAATATCGCCACAACCGATACCGAACCTTGATAATCATGTCCGGAAGAGAAGGGGAACGAAGGGGACCTTAAATCGCTGCATACTTTACTCGCCTCCCACCGTCCCACGCGTCGAAAGCTCCACAAGCGCACGCACCGAAATCACTTTGTTCAACTCGACGGGTTTAAAGCTGAGTTTCGGCTCATATAATGGCCTTTACTGGGCACACATAGGGGCGGATTTTCAGCTCATACAATGGCTGCCTTTGAGCCCATGGTCAGGCCTTAAGCTCATATAATGGGCGACTGCGCGTCCGATGGGGGCCAATCCCAATTCATGCATTTGGACTTCTCAGCCAAACGCACTGCTACTGTGTCGCTACGCGTATATCGACTTTCGAATATCGAAGACGCCGACAAACCGAATCGGGGAAAACCATGTCCCAACACGACGTTGGCCATTCAACCCGTCTCGCCCGACTTTCTTTTACCATTTTGTACAAGCAAGATTGATGGAGGGAAATGATCTCTTATTGAGATTCCATGCTATATGAAATTGTAGACGTGTCGAGGTCCTCATCCCCCTTGATTCATAGATGAGTTTTAGAATGTAACGTCACGAATCCTCCCGGTTTCATAATTGCACCTTAGCAAATGATTGTGGAAAACATACAACCACTCACAAATTTACAAATTTTGTCCTAGCTTCGCAATGGCCGTATACCATATACGTCGCATTGAAAACAAAAGAGGTGTAAACATATGTACCCATGCTATGTGCTTTATACGTTCCGCTGCGATCTCAACAGAACTCTTCTACTACTTGGCTCCATACAAGACACTGTGAAGCGACTCATAATCCGTGTTACCCAATGTACAAATGCAATTTATCTTTGACACCCTGCCAAAGCTCCAGACTCAATGAACTCTGCACTTGTCGCCATAAAGGGTCCTCTAGCTCTGTGTTTATATCGAAAGTGCACAGTTTTGATGGATGTGAAGGATTCTCCTCCTGTCAACCGAAACAGATGATCATGCCATTTGATAACAAAACCAATGTGAGGAACTCACAAGTATTCACGGCGATAGCAAAGACTGGACTCAAGTAATACGCGTTATGCAAATAATCAAAAGGTTGAAAAATAGCGTCGACGATTCCTTTGGCAGCATATAGCCTCCCTGCTCCAGCCACCAACCGTCTTCACCCCGACGCGCCGCCCACCACCCCGCCTGGACAGGAAACCGCCATGATCACCCGGGCCTCTCGGCCTGTCCTCCAGGAACACCTCCTCTCTCTCCGGGTTCCCATCAAGGTACTTAATCACCGTCGCCCCCTCCACAGATGGCCCGCCCCTTAACCGCCCACCATACCAGCTGCGCTCACCTGGCCAATACACCTCCACCAGGGTGCCCACTGGCAACGCCGCCATCGCCGGGCCTACACTTTGCCAGCCGATCACCCTTTATCAACCCGCCTTTCATTATTTACACTATCCGTGACCGCCAGGTCCGCCGCCTGCCCAGCCGCCCCTTCCATATTTGCACTATAAACAAACCCCTCATTCGCCCGATTACCTTCATCACAACTCGTAGTCATAATTCATTCATTCGAACACCACGCCCAGTGACGCTCACCACCTGCCACCAAGCCGAAAAACCAAAACCAAAATCGAGCCAAAAAACAGCATCCGGAAACTCATCGCCATGGAATTGCAACCGGCCGTGGCCTTAGGAGTCCTGCCTCTCACCCCGGGGGATTGGGCGGGCAGGTGCTGACGCCAGCAGAGGCATCCGTCAGATACAAATGTATCCAATATACTGGAAAGTCAGCTGGGTTGGCCTGGATGGGCGCTATATGCCAACCGCGCGGAGGGCTGTCTGTGCAAAAGTAACCGCGCCCCGAAGGTCTCCGGTACCCTCGACCGTTGCTATTGATGCAAAATCCATCTGCTGTTGGCTCCCCAAACAAATACATGAAACCATGCCTGCACAGGCGCAAAATATGTACACAACTCGAACAACACGTGTGTGCGTGAAACCCAAGACCGGATCCGGACCGTAGAGAGCAACGGCAAGCGACGGCCACCACACCAGAAGTGCGGATTCGTCCTTACGGGTCCGGGTCCAGACCACACCCAACCGGCACCACCGCTAACACAACCAACACAATCAACACAAGAAGGAGAACACACAACCAAGGCTCCGATCGGCGAAGGCAGCAGCCAACACCCTGCACTCGAAGGCCTCAGCAGGGAACCCCGAGCGCTACCAACCGACACCACACGCAACCCTAGCCGTGTGGGGGGGTCATACCCCTCAGTTGGCAAACGCTCTCCCCTCCATTCTTTGTCCCCCCGCTAATCCGGCGAGGGTTAGGCTCCGGGGGGAGGGCCCCCGGGTGTGGGTATGCTTATCCTTGGACTCCTTTGGCGCCCCGTAGCCACGGAAGACTGCACTATGTACCCACGCCGGGGATCAAAGGATTCAGCACACACTTCGGGACACTCATCCGGATTCTCCGGAGCTCACTAGTGAAGAATGGGACCCCCTAAGCCTCGCTGAGCCACCCGAGCCCCTCTGCATCTGCACCTCCAGCGCACTGCCGCCTCGTGGGTGTGTATGCTTATCATTGCGAATCCTTTGGCACCCCGAAGCCACAGGAGACTGCACTATGTACCCACGCCGGGGATCAAAGGATTCAGCACACACTTCGGGACACTCATCCGGATTCTCCGGAGCTCACTAGTGAAGAATGGGACCCCCTAAGCCATTGTGTGTGTGTGTGTATGCTTATCCTTGCGACTCCTTTGGCACCCCGAAGCCACAGGAGACTGCACTATGTACCCACGCCGGGGATCAAAGGATTCAGCACACACTTCGGGACACTTATCCGGATTCTCCGGAGCTCACTAGTGAAGAATGGCCGTGTGTGTGTATGCTTATCCTTGCGAATCCTTTGGCACCCCGTAGCCACAGGAGACTGCACTATGTACCCTCGCCGGGGATCAAAGGATTCAGCGCACACTTCAGGACACTCATCCGGATTCTCCGGAGCTCACTAGTGTGTGTGCTTGGATGCAGCTCTGCCGTTAACGGGGGATGAGGCATAAGAAGGTACCCCAAGATCTTTCTGATTATCGTTGCTGGCGAAGATGTCGAAGCCTGTATCCAAAGCTAAGAAGATCGCCACGTCATCCCATGTTACTGTTCCATGATTATCACGATCCACCTGGAAGAGATGGATCATGAGGCATCTGAATACGCAGAAGACATCACACCACACAGAGCGAACTCAGCGTCCATCATGCACCTGACTCCGCAAGCAGGCTGACGCTGGCAACGCTCGTCCTGCACCTGACTCCGCAAGCAGGCTGACGCGGACAACGCTCGTCCTGCTCCTGACTCCGCAAGCAGGCTGACGCGGACAACGCTCGTCCTGCTCCTGACTCCGCAAGCAGGCTGACGCGGTCAACGCTCGTCCTGCACCTGACTCCGCAATTAGGCTGACGCTGGCAACGCTCGTCCTGCACCTGACTCCGCAAGCAGGCTGACGCGGACAACGCTCGTCCTGCTCCTGACTCCGCAAGCAGGCTGACGCTGGCAACGCTCGTCCTGCACCTGACTCCGCAAAACCAACCATGCCCCGATGCGCTATATTTTGATCCCTTTGGTAACGGCAGCAACCT
The DNA here is from genome assembly GCA_001247695.2 of Cymbomonas tetramitiformis. Lineage (NCBI taxonomy): Eukaryota > Viridiplantae > Chlorophyta > Pyramimonadophyceae > Pyramimonadales > Pyramimonadaceae > Cymbomonas > Cymbomonas tetramitiformis. Next base: position 17,770 of record LGRX02035379.1, read on the forward strand.
CGCCATCCTCACACCTCTCGTCGGGATAACAGGCCTTGACATCCCTCCCCTCCTCACGCCCCTCGTCGGGATCACAGGCCTTGACATGACTCGCCCTCCTCACGCCCCTTGTCGGGATCACAGGCCTTGACATGACTCGCCCTCCTCACGCCCCTCGTCGGAATCACAGGCCTTGACATGACTCGCCCTCCTCACGCCCCTCGTCGGGATAACAGGCCGTTGCATCCTCTTCGGCTCTCAAAGCTTGACACTGAGGTCGCCCTCCTGCGCAGTCGCTTGCGCGGCACACCTGAGCTCGGCGGTTGTCAGCATTATTCTCTGGCTCAGAAGCTGGAAAAGCACGGCTCGGTTGAGCCACCCAGCACCGGCTGCATCCGCCTCCCGCAACATGGTGCAGAAATCTTCGGGTTGCTCATCAAGAAATGATTTCACCTGCCATTATTACAGCTTTAGCTTTTCCAAGCAAGAGCCGCTTCTGAAGAAAGCCGTCAATTCTTATGGGAAGCGCATGTGACATGTTTGCCTCCCTCGACACGAGCGAGCAAGTGGCGCACACCTTAATGCGCATGGACTCGTATAGCAGCATGTTTGACTTGACGCTGTCGACCGTCTCCTTGCACTCCACCACTAGCTCTTGCCATTGATCGAAGGTGACCTGCACGGCGGCCGCTGCCTTTGGATTCTTGGAAGATTGTGCCGCGCGGTTCGTTGTTTCCGGTTGAAACAGGTCACATGCACTCGCTTTAGAATGGCCTGCTGGCCTGGCCATGTTGTGTCGGGCTAGGTGGAATCAAATTGTTTAGTTATAGCATTGAGTCAGGCTGGTTTGGTCTTTGAAGTCAGGCAGTATCAGGTCGGGGCAATATGGCCGGGTCAGATCAGGTTGGTTGTGCCCGGGTCAGGTCTGGCCAATGCGGCCTGTTGAACTGGGCGGCTTCGCGTTGGGCCAGGCAAGAAGTGCCTGCCGGGTTCCACAAAGACAGTATCATCCGACGGGACGGGTCAGCTCAGTCAGGCTATGCCAGATTTGGCTCAGTCATATCAGTTTGGCCTGTTGGGCTCGGCCAGGTCATATTGAAACAGGCCATGATATGACCTGGGGTAAAATGACCTGGGATAGAATGACCTGGGATCGATGTTGGGCCAGGCGGAGCTCGCCTAGGTCAATTTCGCCTGGCCCAACATCGAGTTAGGTCACACACGGCTGGTCTGTAAAGTCCGGTTGGGCTGGGCCTTGTTGGGTCAGTTTACAAGGGTTTCGCCCTGTGGAATTTACGGCTCTAGGAAAACACTCTATCGAAAGAACACCTGTTGAACAAACAAGATAAGCTGCGCTCTGACGATGCAGCGCAGGGCACACCGGTCACCGGCACCGGCACGCGGCGCTCTGACGCAGGGAACATATCAAACTTTTATGTCGTACGGCCAACACTCAAAAGTTCCATCGGCCAAGTTTCGGCCATCCCGGCCAAAATCTAAAGTTGCCCGCGGCAGGCGCAAAATTTTAATTTTAAGTATGACAATATCATAAAAATCGCAAAAATTCGGGTTAATTTTCAAAACTTTACAAAATTCGTTTCGGCCAACAAGCAAAAGCGCACTCGGCCAAACCTCGGCCACAACCCTCATCGTACGGCCACAGACCGGCCATAGGGGGTTGATATGTTCCCTGCTCTGACGATGCAGCGCAGGGCACACCGGTCACCGGCACCGGCACAGGCACGCGGCGCTCTTATGATGCAGCGCAGGGCACACCGGTCACCGGCACCGGCACCGGCAAGCGGCGCTCTGACGATTCAGCGCAGGGCACACCGGTCACCGGCACCGGCACC
>LGRX02035380.1:0-40843 GCA_001247695.2 Cymbomonas tetramitiformis
TGGGAGGGGACGGGGTGGGTGGCCAATCAGGTGGTTGAGTTTATTTGTGGCTTTACAAACAACAGCATCGGCCTTATGTCGGTATGTGCTCTCGCCCCCACTGCCGCGGGCCGCCCCCACTGAAACGCCCCATCCACATCGCCCTTTTTTCTGGCTGCATTGCCCTTCACCCACTGCGCTCACCCCCTTGTCACAGTCTCGCTCAGCATTGATTTGCCTATGCCACGTTATCTTCAATGGGCAGGATCTGCTGCGGTGTGAGGGGGAGCTCTGGGCGGCATGGATATGTGTTGTTGATATGCGGCAGGACGCATGCCACATGCTGTTTGACAACGCTTCGATCACCATCGGTATGTCTCTGGCGTGTGCCCCCTTCTTACTTCAATCCCCATATGCCACGGCAGCCCCCAAAGGGGTGCTGGTTTGTGGGCAACCGCAGGGATATATGCAGCATACGTGGCGCAATGCCCGGCCACGAGACCTACACCTTTGGCTTCGCAAGATTCGAGGTGAGCCTGCCCCACATCCGTCCCTCAGTGCCTCAGTATCTCTGTACATACGATTCCTACCTGCGGGCCCCCGGATCACCTCACATCCTGTGTGCTCAACACTCGGGGGAGAGGCTAATTAACAGTTACCACTTAGCGACCATCGGAGACCTGCTGCCCCATCTCCCCCCTTGGACGTAGTATGGCGGACCTGCTGCCTGTTACGAGTGCGGAGCTGCTGCTGGCTCAGGAGTTTTCTCCCGGGGCTGGAGGGAGAACCCCGCCGGCACTCTGCAGCCTCGGATGCGCGGATAGCAGACAGACACGGGTGGCGAGAGGCGCTCTCCGCACGGATTGAGCTGCTGCGAGCCAATATGTTGACGCGGTGAGGTGTTGAGCTTTTAGGGTTTTCAATTTGTTTTGGCGGTGTACAAGATTGTAAGCGGCTGAGGCCGGGTGCGGGCAGGTGCTCTCTGGCTTTGCCAACGGCGTATTTTTGGTGTTTGTGGGCCTTGGGATCGTGCTGGAGAGCATCGAGCGGCTGATGGAGCCGCCTTCCATGTCGACCGACCATCTGATGGCCGTTTCCTTCATCGGGCTCGTGGTCAACATCATCGGCCTGCTAGCCTTCCATGAGGTGCTCTCACCTGGAAACCATCACCGTTGTCCTTTCCTCCACATGTCAGTGAGTGGGGCCACCTAGGGGCTTACAGCGATGGGGAAGGGAGGGGGTAGTGAGTGGGGCCACCTAGGGGCTTACAGCGATGGGGAGGGGAGGGGGTGAGTGAGTGGGGCCACCTAGGGGGCTTGCAGCGATGGGGAAGGGAGGGGGGATGAGTGAGAGGCAGGCACACATGCACGGACCCGGAAGCAACTGCACGCTCCATGATCACTCTGAAGACGGAGGATGCGGGGACCTGCGAAGGGGATCATGGCGTGGCCTCGCAAATGGTACCCCCGCCCCTTCGCCCCCTAATCGTGGGTGATCGACCAAAAGATCTGTGCTTACCCCTCCTCTTCGAATCGCTGGCTCCAGCTCTTCCATTCACTTGGGCTTTGCATCAAAACGCTCTTCCCGAAGTTTACAGCGGGTAATCAGGTGAAGTCGAACGCTCAGAAGTCTTTTCCAATTTGCCTCACAGAGCGCTGTAGGTACCCATGAAGTTCCTGTTTGCTGAGAGGCATAATGGAACAGAGCTGAATGGCCATGTCGGTTCCTGGCCAGTTTTGCTACTGTGCAGAGTCACGAGACGGCACGTGATGTTCCATCTCTACTGCAGCAGGAGTCACGGATGCTGGTTGCACTAAAATTCCGTTGCACTCCAATTCAAACATTTCGAACAACCCTTTGCTGGGACCTCCCTTTTTTATGCTGCCATACCATAAGTGAGTCATTCGCGTTGTAACCAGTTTCCATCCATTGCCACCTTCCACGTTGCCCCACCCACTGCCGGTACCTCCCTCCCCATACTCCTGTCATGGACAATCTCCCATATCGACGCTCATGTCCCCCGGCCCCTGCTGTCCCCAGGCCTAGCCAGCTTGCCTTGCACGCGTGATCGCTCATGGATGATGCCCACAGCCGCCGGAGGAGAAGTTTGCAAGATCAACCTCAGGTAGACGCAGCTCTCAACGCCTTGTCATACGTGTTGGGTACGCCTGCCCGTAGGTTCTCTCGCCGCTTGGGAACGTCGTGGCAATGGCCTCTGCGGGAGGGGAGATTGCCCTCGTGGACGTCGAGAGCGGAGAGCAGGTGTGCACGCCTCCCGCGTTGTGCCTGACCGCCCTCCGCCACCTGCTCTGCGCCGCCCCCTTTCCCCCGCGGAGGTGTTTCGACGGTGGGAACAAAAGAGCCTTGCTCTGTGTGTCACGCGCGGGAAGGTTGGGTTGGGCCTTTGGGTACAGGAGTGCAAGCTGGAAGGTTTCCCTGGTGGGAAGCTCAAATTTGACCCCTCAGGCATGCCCTCTGCAGCGTACTAACGCCACTCAAGCGCCCACAACTAGCCCATGTCCCCTGCCTCCTCTGCCCCCTCCTCCACACCTCTTCCGGCATGCCGCTCCCCTTCGCCATCCGATTGGCCCAATTGCAGAGTTTAGGGCGCTTGGGAAACTCTCGGGATGGGCACGTCCCAGCATGCGTGTCCATCTCCTCTCCACCTCCCCCTGTACCAAATTAACACCTCCTCCCCACCTTACCGGAACCTCTTCCCCACCCTCCCACAGCCTCCTCCTCAACACTCTGCAACCTCCTCCACACTTCCCCTCGCTACCCCCCCAAGCTCTTCCACACCTCAGTACTACATCCATTTAGGGTGCATTTCCCGGCGTTTGCTTCAAACTGGAGCTTTGGTGCCTGTCCTGGTCGCAACCAATGGGGCTTCTGGAGTGAAAGGGTGACTTCAAGTTTTAATCCGGTCTCTGCTCAGTGCCACTCTCCTCTCCTTCACTGCACTTTGGCACGCTGATAAGGGGGTGGAAGCTGGCTGCCAGTAGCTGCTACACCTCCACTACCCCTGTGTACGCGATGTGCAGGAAGGTGGAGGGGTGCAGGGGGAACTAACATGCAGGAGGGGGGGGGGTTGGAAGGAGGCTGCATCTAGCAGGGCTGGAGCTGACGTGCAGGAAGGAGGAAACTGGAGATGAACTGGTGTGGGACCTGTGCACGGGGCGTTTGCTGCGAGGGCAGCCCCCTTCGGCCGCAAAGGGGGGAGTCGACCATAACATGCGCGCAATGTTCCTGCACGTCATGGCCGACACCCTCGGTGCTGTCCCACCGCTGGCTCCATCCGAGACTCGTGGACACTGCCGCACCGAGCGCCTTCCACTGCACCGAGCGCTTCGTAGGAACTGCCATTCGCGTCAGTTGTCAGCCTCTTGTCACTGCGCCGCCCCACGCTCCGTTGTTCCCGGTGCCTTGGCGATTGCCGCCCACCTGTAGCCCATTGGGCCCCGTTTCCACCACCTCGCCCCGTGCTCCGTTGTTCACGCTTTCGGCCGTCGAGGGCGTTCTCCCCATCTCTCTACTGACGTATATGCTGCACTGGCGAGGTGCCACATGACTGCAGCAGTGGGAATTTTCGAGTTGGAAATGTATCTGATCACCGTTTCACCCTCGCTTCCTCCACCTTGCCCCTCTTGCCCTCCCGGCATACCGTTCTCGCCTTCCTTGACCAGGTAGTGTCGGCGTGATTGTGTCCACCTTCTTCATGGAGAGGTTCGGCTGGATGTGGGCGGACCCTGTTGCGGCGGTGTTCATTTCCATCCTCATCGTTGCCAGCGTCGTCCCCCTTATCCAGCACACCGCCGAAGTGCTTTTACTGGTGATCTGCTTTCCCTTGCTCCTCATTCCCTTCAAGGGCAGGGTGCCGTCAGGTTTCATTTCTTATGGGTAAGATCGATGAGAAAAAGCCTCAATGCAGGAGGACTAATATCTGTGGTGGACAAGCGGCCAACTCATCGATTTTGGGGGTTCATATATTTAGGAAGTGCATACTCGTTACCACGAGGGCGGGGGCAGGAGCAGAATTTTGCGCAGTGCTTGTTTTGTCAGCCTTTTGAGTGTGAGGTTTAGAGTTGAAGCCTGGCATTCGACGTGTTGCCTGTAGATCCCAATTGCATTCATCAACATCATTAGTTTCATCGGTATATCGTCTGGATATGGCGAATATTTTATGCATTGGCGTTTTAGCCCCCAAACCCCTCAGACATCGGGTATGGCCTTGGGTCGTTATTGCTGATAGCAACCTGTAGATCGGTGAGGGACCTCTAACGGGATGAGTTGGAAACACATTTTTAAAATCTGCCATTTTTAGCGATCCGATTATTTAAAATCTAAAAAACAGAAATGACCAACAAATGTGTTGACCCCTTAAGAATGAAACTATGAAAAGGCTGAAAACGGATTGCTCGAAATGGCCGATTTCCTTCATTGTGTCCCCAACTCATCCCTCTAACGGGCGAGTATAGTTGCCAACCGGGTTATAGGTTATAACAATGCATTCAGGGTAAAGTGCGCCTGCAAGTGTATTTTTTTTAAATGTGCCTATCAAGGTACAATGTTTGCACAATAGCTCCCCATGAATCTAAATTTTGTGAGCTGTCAAAATTTATTAGAAAAGCCCCTATTTTTGGCTGCACCCTACCCTTAACAACCTGCGCGGGCCTACCCCTAAGTCAGCAGTCTATTGAGGTATTGCCAATCGCTGGCACCTGCCGCTCTGTCCACACCTTCCGCGCTTGTGATGGGAACCCTTGTCCCCTGTCAGTTCTCCCAGCCGGCGGCGTGCGCCTGCAGTCCCGTGTGTGACTTGCACGAAGGAGACCGCCGCGGAGGTGAGTGTGTCAAGCATGGGGCATGGAAGCTGACAAAAGTGTGTGGTGGATCACAGAAAGTGCCACAAGCGAAGGGCCCAGCTTTCGAAAAGGCCTTGATGGAGCTCCTAGCGGTGGACGGAGTGCATTCCTACCAGGTGTGGGCGCCTCTGCACCTTAATTGGAGCTGACACGTTGCTGCCAAAGCTGCGCTGGTGGCTCCCGCGCAGCGAGTGGGTGAGATCACTGAGATCGGAGGGAGGGCCGAGGGTGCTGGGCGATGCAGCGAGCACACTTCTGGGCATATACCCCCAACGTGATGGTTGGCTCTGTGCGCGTGTGCGTCCTCCTGGCCACCAATAAGCAAACAGTTCTTGAGCAGGCAACCTGCCTTCCACTCCCCTCCTATCCTCCACTCCCATATTTCACTGTATTCCTCTCGTGCCTCTGGAGTGTTCGCAGCCGCCAGTGCCCACACGCAGGTGAGATGTCGCGTTTCAAGTGCCCGTGCCCGAATGCTGCCCACAGGGCCACAGGTGAGCAGATGTGCGCGCCAGCCTTGGCCTGCAGCACCGCCCCAGACTTAACCAAAGGAGGCTCCGCTTTACACGCCATCTTTACACGCAGATGGCGTGTGCGATTTTCCGCCTTGATCAGTTGACGGCGATGCCGAAGTCGTGGTGCCACATAGCTAGAGAGGTACCTCCGCCACAAAGAAAGTTGGATCAGTGAGGAGGAGGTTTGGAGGTGGAGGCGCAGGCGAGGGAAATCTTCAAGCGTGCGGGTGTTGACCATATGTCGATTCAGGTATGCGCACACCAGGCTGTTTGCCCCATTGCTCCTGGCCCGCAGCCGCAGGTGCATGCTGCCTGTGCGCCATGAATGTTGCTCCTGCACTCCTGCCCACACCCACAATCAGGGATGCGTGTGAAGCGGAGTGCTCGGCGCCCGCATGATCGGTGCTCCCTTTCTCCGCATGCGGGAGGCCCTGCCATGCCTGGAGGAAGGTGTGAATTTAGCCGCACGCAATGCGTGCTTTTTCCAATGCACCGCACCACCTTCACCAATCGAGTGATGTGTCAAGCTGTCCGTAGCGTGTACTTAATGCAGTTTGCCTCAGGTGGAGGACGTGGTGCACATTCTGGAGACCCCTTCAAGCTCAAATTCGATGCTCAACCAACGCAGATAGCATTGCTTGTGTGGAGCATTGCAAAGCATTTGCGGAAACTCTGCGCATGCGCTGCTGAGCTGGAGCAACCCTCGAACTCCAGTCTGGGACACAGCATGCGACTCGAGAATTAGAAAATGAATTATTTGGGTTGCATGCAGTGCTGCATCGAATGGTTCTCAAACAATGATCTTTAGGGGGGAATTTTTATTTAACAAATATGACGATTATTATTTTTGTAATTTTGAAACCATGCTTTTGCATGATATACTGGCGGATTATTTTGCTTGTATGGTTTCAGTGCTCATGTCTAGGCATGATCAGCGGCGTTCCATTCCGAGCCTTCCGGACCATCACCCTATCCTAATGGTTATATACTTTTGCGGATCCATTGGTATATCGCTAACAGTGTAAACTGGGACATCATAACGTGCCTTTTTGTTGCAAACAAACCATTTTTCTGCAAGAATGGTCTGCGCTGCCTTATTTGGATATTTTTGGCATGCAACAAATTATCATGTTTGGAGGAAAGGCGTGGTATACGCAACTCAAAAGTTGCCCAGGAAGTCCAAATTTGTATATGCAAGAACCTCGAAGGACGCTCTTCCTTAACTCTGCCACAGTAAAGCTACTTCCGACTGCAGTGTGTGGAAGTTTTGCATCACCGCTGCTGGGCAATATTGGTACTCTCGACAGGGCTCAAATCGAAGTACTGATCTCCGCTGTCGTCCCCAACCAAAGTACCAATCTACTCGCCCAACCTACAAAGCTTGACTTCTGTGTTGTGCAAGGGGAAGTGTGTTTACTGTGGTAGAGTTGACGGGTGAATCACGGCACTTATATCGTTGTGAGGATCGCGCGTCGTGCATGATTTTACTGGGGGGATGTAAACTATGCATTTCGCAACCATATTGGGATCGCAAAAAAAATAACGCATTTCTCAGCTCTGCATGGCATTTCAAAATCATGACATGCAGCGAAACAGGGTTGATTATAAATGGCATGCAACAAAATGCATATTTTGTCGCAAAAGGAGAGGGTCCAATCTTAAGTGCTCTTGATTTTTCTTCTTCACCAAGCCTTCCGTTTCGGAAATCTACGTGCACATGCAGCTTACGGCCATGTCACGGCATGCCGTTCATTGTGGTGCGGATGACGGCTACATGAAATGCTTATGATGTTCATGATGTTAGATATGCTTTGCCATTTAGCCTGCTGTATGTCGACAAAGGCGATTGGTGGTGTCCGAGTTTGACGACGAACGGAGGCTGTCCGCCTTTTTACACGGGAGGCATATCGCCTTTACGTATGTGGCAAATAATATTAAGGCCGGGTACCGAGACATTGCAACATATTATATACGTGGAGGCATAGTTATTGGTAACTTATTTCAGTGATATTTGGTACGAATTTCGGATACGGTCGAGGACCTATTGTATTCTGCGCCATTATATACTGAAACCTGGTGCGCCTCATCACCGCAATTTCACGTTGCGTACATTATTGTACGCATACATTAATCTCAGTGCCATACAACTTCGCATCCGTAAATCGCCATTGCAGCCTTGCATGCCCCGCCCGCGCCGGGTAAAGCGTTGCGTATGTATGCCGATGGTATCTCCCGGTGTACATGTAAGTCGCAGTCCGTGTAATATCGGATGCCTCTGTTGCTTGGTGCATGCCAGTCGCTTTGTATTAAGCCAGAGTGTAATTAAATAATATTAAGGCCTTCGGTTTATCTTCACTTTATAGAGGAAGGCATGCATACGTGCATCAGAGGAGGACTGGTCGCAGAGACGGATAATGCATACATTCAAGTATCCTTTGTCCTTGCTGCTGGCGAGTGCATGTATATATAAAACGCCGCAAAACATAAATATAATCAACGCCCACTTCTTGGTAATGCTGTAACCCTAAAATCCTAAGGCGGGTTAAGTAAGCTCGTCTGCTCCTAGCCATATTGGTACGGTATTACTTTTTTATTTGCCAAAACTGCGTGCTGGCCGAAAATCTTCAGCAGGATGTATCCTCAAGTGCCCCTTTACTAAACGGGTAATATGTTATAGTATTCACTCTGGCTTACCACCACGCATTGTGCGATTTGTAACAAGCAACAGAGGCATCCGATAGTTAAATCAGACCGTGATAATCACGACGCATGTCCTGGCGCGACGGGGCATACAAGGCTACACACGAAGCGATTCACAGTGTGAAACACGCATACTGTAGGTATGAGCGAAAGTCGCTGCATATTCAGATCATAGTAGCATGTATCACGTGACTATTCGGGTAATATGCAGGCACCATGTATAGCTTATCACTGCGGCAGTAGCCAATAATGCTGAGTGCATCCTCTAAGCATGGTTTGCCACCATATTCTCGACGATCGTCGTGGGGGGCTTCGAGAACGCTTTGAATGCTGCTGAGTAACAATTACAAATAATAATGCTGTGTACCGTAAGGGGAGCATACCATTCTAGATCGCTGCTTTTGGAAGAGCTCCATTTTCTTGAGTGCGTGCATTAAATCTAAGGAAAGCTGAAATAACGTACGTGATCCGACATTGATTTCCAGCAACGATTTGACTGCCACGGGGTTGACTGTTACCCAATCGTATCATATCTAGTTAAACATTATTACAAGGGCGACTTGGCAACAAATAATAATAGCGCTGTCTACTTTCCAGATCAACTGGTGGGGTGTAGCAAGATAATATGATTGGCATCCAACTTACAATCGGTTGATACTAACGAGAGTTTGTGGGTCCTATAAATCGTAATCAGATAAATTCCGGGTAAATTCACCGAGCTTTATACTATCCTCGGTGTAGCCGATGCGTGCACTTGCTTTAAAGCTCGCCGGCTAAGGGCTGACCAATTGGGATGTTCGGATGCGCTAAACACAGCATCATCTTGACAACGGCACATTCCGGGGTCATCTGCCCCCCGGTTTCAACTCCGATATCCAGGGCAGTCTGGCCGCTCTGATACAGATCTGTATAACCGCTCACACTCCCCAATGGACGTCAGCATCTTGTAATTTAGTGCACACAAAAATCTAATGCACTACACGCCATGTCATGCACGGGCCATCACTGCTCAAAGGCTGCCACAAAGTGGGCACCACTGCACTCACTGGTTGGTTGATAAGTTCTGGACTACTGCTCACTGGTTGTCGATTGGCGAGTATCCCGCGCATGGGCCAGAGTATCATTGCCCCAACCAAGTCAATGGCGATTCCCACTGCTCTCGAGAAGCAGGCAAAGGGACTGGCAGCGGCTTTGCCATCAGCCATCTTCGTACCGAAATATGAACAGGCCGTTGGCAATCGCTGCGCTTGCCGCACACCCGAAACATAGATACAACTGGGAGGGTTCACCAGGCAGGGCAGATATTGAGAATAACTTCTGAAGAAGATATTTTTCGGCCCAAGTACTATCCCACTCGAGATGATTACCATCCATGTCTGTCTCAGACCGTCCAACCAAACTTTGAAAGAAATTTCCAAGCTGCTCACGATCTTCAAAATCACTTCGAAATAATCGAGCTCTCGTCGAGGAGCTTCAATCGGTCCGATTTCTAGGATATCGCAAAAAGTCATATACCGTGGACATGGATGGGACTGCATGTCGCGACATGGATGGTATCACTTGACTCAAGAGCATTCCATCTATGTGTGAAACGCCATTCTCATTTACCGCCCTGCCAGGGCGGAGGCTCCCGTTGACGCACTGAGAGGACAGCGACACATAAAGGGGTTTGCCAGGGCGGAGGCTCCCGTTGACGCACTGAGAGGACAGCGACACATAAAGGGGTTTGCCAGGGCGGAGGCTCCCGTTGACGCACTGAGAGGACAACGACACATAAAGGGTTTGCCAGGGCGGAGAGCTCCGTTGGCGCACTTGATTTACCGCGGAGGCTCCCGATGACGCACTGAGAGGACAACGACACATAAAGGGGTTTGCCAGGGCGGAGGCTCCGTTGACGCACTGAAGGACAGCGACACATAAAGGGTTTACCAGGGCGGAGGCTCCCGTTGGCGCACTGAGAGGACAGCGACACATAAAGGGGTTTACCAGGGCGGAGGCTCCCGTTGACGCACTGAGAGGACAGATACACCAGAAGGCCTTGCTTCCGCTGCTTCCTGCACAAACAATCCGCCTCCGCATTGTGGGTCAAGGGTCAGCAGAAAAGTAAGCGGGAGTGACAGTAAGCAGAAAAGTAAGCGGGAGTGACAGTAAGCAGAAAAAGTAAGCGGGAGTGACAGTAAACAGACAAGTAAGCGGGAGTGACAGTAAGCAGAAAAGCGGGAGTGACAGTAAGCAGACAAGTAAGCGGGAGTGACAGTAAGCAGAAAAGTAGCGGGAGTGACAGTAAGCAGACAAGTAAGCGGGAGTGACAGTAAGCAGACAAGTAGCGGGAGTGACAGTAGTAGCGGGGTGACAGTAAGCAGAAAAGTAAGCGGGGTAGTAGCGGGGTGACAGTAAGCAGAAAAGTAAGCGGGAGTGACAGTAAGCAGAAAAGTAAGCGGGAGTGACAGTAGCGCAAGTAGGTAGTGACAGTAAGCAGAAAAGTAAGCGGGAGTGACAGTAAGCGAAAAAAGTAAGCGGGAGTGACAGTAAGCAGAAAAGTAAGCGGGGAGTGACAGTAAGCAGACAAGTAAGCGGAGTGACAGTAAGCGCGGGGTGACAGTAAGCAGAAAAGTAAGCGGGAGTGACAGTAAGCAGAAAAATAGCGGGGTGACAGTAAGCAGAAAAGTAGCAGTAAGGGTAAGTGACAGTAAGCAGACAATGTCGGGGGTGACAGTAAGCGACAAGTAAGCGGGAGTGACAGTAAGCAGACAAGTAATCGGGAGTGACAGTAAGCAGACAAGTAAGCGGGAGTGACAGTAAGCAGAAAAGCACTGGATTGCAGGCACAAAGACAGGGGTTATCGAGGGGACAGGGGGGAACGAAGCGCTCACTTGAGCCAGGGGATCCATCCGTAGCGAGGAAGATCGGGCATGTTGCCTAGCCCAAATGCCTCAAGAACCACACCCCGCACCCCCCTCTCGTATAGGTCGCCGTATGCCAGCCGTGGGTCACTTCCCGGAACGATGGGGATCCTGCAGCCCATCCCATACCCCCATACCCCCCAACCCTGGTCCGTGGGTCCCGTGCTCTGGGCACCAGCGCCACAGGAGAGGTTGACGGATCCTTAAACACTCCAGAGCACCACTGAGTGCCTGATGGCGCGTAAAGTGGTGGAAAGGATCACGGGGTATGGCGCTTCAGAGGTGGCTGTCGAGGTGCTTGCTGATCCGGGGGTGCGATTGGGGGTTAGTGGGAGGGCGATGAGCGAGCACGATTGCAAAGTCGGTATTCAGCTTTGTGTATGGCGCAGCATTGCCGAGGGGCGTTTGCTGACTTTTAGTATTCAGCCATGCATAAAGCGGGAGCCCGGAGGAACATGCACTGTGCCAAATAGAAAATAATCCAGCACCCTCAGGCCACGCGCCGGCCGGATGAATTGCCAGCGGTGCAAGCTGCCACACAGAAACCCATCAAGGGAGGGGCCATCATGGGAAGAGCTGGGAGGGCGCCATCACCTGATGACCCGCGGATCCAACTCGAAGCGCGGCCTGTGACAGCACCAACGATGGGTGAGAAGAGGTTGCTACCTCGTGGACTGCACTGCAACACTTGGCCACAAGACCCGCCGCGCGCCTTCCTTTCATTTCTATCCCGCAGTCCCTCTTGCCTGCTCCTCCTGTACGCTGAGACAATGACGTGCGCGCCACAGAACGCCAAGGGATACGGTCATCGGCAGAGCTCAAGGGATGAGTGGGGCGAGGAAGGGGGGATCACCGGTAGATGCCACCGTACTGGATCATAGCCTGGTGGTTCCAATCGACGTCCACACCAAGCTCTGCCAGGTCTGGGTATGCGGGGGAGCTGAATGCTTGGTACGTGCTTGCATTGGTCTTCTGTGCTCTACAGAGTTCGGCCAGCGCACCGCACACCGCCTCTGGTCAGACTGAAGGGACTGGAGCGGTACCGGCCTGGAGGGCATGGACGGTATGGAGCGGCATAGGCCTGGAGAGCATGGAGGCCAAAATGTGAAGGTACGGACCGATTGCCGCGAAGGAGTTTGCCACCAAAGCAGATGGCAACTTCTTCGAGGTGCACATGCGGCGGATTAAAGCTGGCGGTGGCACACGTTAGCGAGTCCAGCAGGTTCTGCCGCGCATCCGACCGCGGCATCAACAGCGGCAGCTGCACCAGACCCACCCCAAAAGGCCCACAACACCATGAGGAGCACAGCTTTCCATGCAAGACTCGACGCAGGGCTCGGATAGTGGCACACCAGCCTTCCCTGTGCCCCCCTGGGGGACCCCTGCGCAGTGCAGCGCCCCGTCCATGGTAGGCAAGCACGAGGCCACGTGGCAAGCGGGATGACGCAGCTTACAGAGAGTGCACTGCACCAACCATGGGTCGTCAATATCCGTACCCTGTACCCCCCGTGCATTGCATCGCCACTGAAAGAGCCGCAATCCTGCAGCACTGCGAGAGACCTGAAATCCGGCGATATTGATTGGCTGGGAAAGGCATCAACCTGAAGATCCAGTGACAGTGATTGGCTGGCCAGGGTATCTACCTGAGATCCAGTGAAATTGATTGGCGGGTCGAGGCGTCTACCTGAGATCCGGTGACGATGATTGGCTGCTCAAGGTATCGTCCCCAATGCCAGGGCCACGCCAGCAAAGCACTCCCATCCCCACAAAACGCTCATCAGTCAGCTGCTTCATGAGGGGGGGGCGCATCATGACAAGAGGCTGCTCCAACCAAAGCGCTCCAGAGGCGGGCAGGGTACCACACGCCATGGGGCAGCAGCGATGGCGCCAAGCCTGGCAGCGCCGGCCTTAAAACATGTGCTGCCACATCATGAGGCACAGGTGACTCACAAGCAGAGCAAGCAGTAATGGGCGGCAAGATGCCAGGCAGCGAGGAGGGGGAGCAGGGGCCTGAAAGGAGAGCCAGGAGGTGAGGCTGGGCAAGACGCAAGAAGGTGGGCAGAAAGGGGCGGCTGCACCGCACCTTCGCAAAACCCGAGAGCATGAGTGAAAGCGCGCTTGCTGTGTACGCCATGGTGTCTGTCCCATGAACAATCTGGATTCCCTCCCCATCAGGGCGCCTCAGCGATAAGCCCTCCTCCCTGACCAAGCAGCTGCCCCACTTACTGCAATCATGCGCATACAGTGCATCACTCCTTATACCCAAAAGCTCCCCTGCTACCCCCTCAGCCAGCCAGACCGCCATGCAGGCGGAACTTTACAGGCATCACCCGCTCGCATCTTGAACCCGTGCCCCTGCGGGTGAAACGAGCTTGCCCCCTTTTAGAGCTCTGCCATCGCGCAGAGAAGGTAGAGGGCGCAATCGCAACATGCTGTAGACGGGCTTGGCAGAGGGTACGGAACCATCACGTGTCCAACAGAATACAGAAGAAGGCAGAAGTTGTGTGACCGCAGCTTTCATATCCGAAAAGAGGCAATCAGTTTCGGCATAAATTTCACTGATTCCACAAGCCCAGCACTGGCCCACACCCAATAGGCAGATGGAAGCTGTTCGTTCGGAAGTGGGTGGAGCAAGGCAAGGGGACGGGGCCGCGGAGAGACATTTGTTTCTGGGAAGGACGAGGAGGCGGAAAGGGAGAGTGGCAACACACAAGAGTCCTAGGACGGCCCAAATTAGATTTGGCACCTGCATCAACTGACAAGTGCAGCCTTGGCTCCTAGGGCAAGTCTCGGAAACAGCTGGCGCCGGGGTCTCTAGGTCATACCACAAATGCGTCATAGTTTTCCCGATTTCTGTCCAGCATCCTGCAGCCCGAGGGATGCACCTCAGCGTAACTTCACCTCCATCGGATCATGTAGCTGCTGTTCACTGCCGTTCATATGATTTGCTCGGCTGTTGAATATTTTAGGGTTGGGAGGGAGGCGCATCGCACAACTGCATCTCTGGTGGGAGGAGCGCATCGCACAGCTTTGCATTTCCGTGGGAGGGAGCGCATGCACGGCATTTGGTGGGAGGGGCGCATCGCACAACTTTCATTTCGTGGGAGGGGCGCATCGCACAACTGCATTTACGTGGGAGGAAGGCGCATCGCACAACTGCACTCGTGGGAGGGAGGCGCATCGCACAACTGCATTTCGTGGAGGAGGGAGCGCATCGCACAACTTTGCATTTCGTGGGAGGGAGGCGCATCGCACAACTGCATTTCGTGGAGGAGGCGCATCGCACAACTGCATTTCGTGGGAGGAGGCACATCGCACAACTGCTGCATTTCGTGGGAGGGAGGCGCATCGCACAACTGCATTTCGTGGGAGGGAGGCGCACTTTCCCAGCTTCACCCAATCTTTTGGACCGACGCGGCAGCTGTCTCGGTTGAAGCACACCTGAGTGAAGTTACAGCGCCTCCCACCGCCGCAATCACAACATGCGGATCAAACTTCCCCATCTTTCCAATTCCCTTCAGGCAAACCTCTCGAGGCCATCACGCTACCACCTTATTCGGAACATCCTCGCGTGCCCGTTACCAACTTGCAATGAATATTCCTTTGTGCTCGCTACCATCGAGTTCTGAATATTCTTGCTTGCTACTCACCACACTGCTATAATTCTTTCGGGTTCGCAACCACCCTGCTGCAATCACACTCTCGCTTCTTCCCACCCTGTTGAGACTGCTCTAGTCTGAGCCGTCATCGCACTGCTTACTCACACCCACTCGCAGCGCCTTGAGATGCATCATCCTCATCCATCTTGGCTGGCCTTTCTCAGGCAAGGTGAATGGGAATGTCACAAGTGATGATGAGAAGTCACGATGCCACTGGCAGTGGTTACAATCTCAACAATCATGAGGATGCTGACGGTGATGATGATGATGATGACGATGATGATGACGATGATGATGATGATGATGGCAGCAATGGCGATGGCAATGGTGATAATGGTGGCGATAGCAGGGCTGCTATTGAAAATGTGGGTACAAAACCTGATCACAGCAAACGTGATGATGATGATTGCTTTATTCGTGACGTGGCTGACGACAACATCTGCACATGGCTGACGACGATCCAACCTCTGACCCGGCTGTGTGCCGATAAATGATGATGAAGATGAAAATGATGATGATGATGATGATTGATGATAATAACGATGATAATAATGATGACAACACAGAACAGAGCTACGGATTCCTAGGGCGGAATTCCTAAGTACTGCGCCGTGCAAAGCTTCAGATCTAGATCAGAACTACTGCTTTCGATCTGACGGCTCTGCAAATACTGATCGATATCCTGGTGCAGTAGTGTTTGAATTGGAGCCCGCAAAATCGTAGTGGTTTCAAAAATATTGTTCCGATCCACCTGAGCCGCGCGCCCTGTCTTAAGACAGTGACGGTTCGAACTTTCCAAGAGCAGCTGACATCCAGTCACAGATTACAAGCAGGAGTCCGAACCGACACGAACTCAGCTCCGTCCTTTCGCACTTTCCGACCCTCCCAACCCAGAATCTCTGTTTCAATTGCAAGACAAGGTATGCATTCACAAAATAGGTATTTACTGGACTGACTATAAGTCTCGGCTGGTAGCTTAGGTACAGCGCCGGCCAGACAAATGCTATTTATTATTAAGAATGGTAAGCAGTGTGCAGTGTGCGATAGATTGAGGTCCAAGAAGAAACCTCCAAGATTCCAGGCTCCAATCTAACTTCGAAGGCGTGCAAGCTGTGCCGTGAGGGCTTCCAAGCGGCCCCACAGAGTATGCACAGAGCCACATTCTTGCTTCAATGCACGGCTCGCAGAAAGGAAGAGGGGCATGCCTTGACGTCGATGTTGGCATACACACGAAGCTCGGGTATGTGAGTGAACAAGTCCGCCAGCAGTTGTCCTGGCTGCCCATGCATTCCCTCCCATCTTCCGGCTGACGCCTCAGAACACATTTAGATGAGGAGAAGAGGTTGCCTCATCCGAGCTACAAGCAAACGTTAGTGGGTGCTGTGCGCACAGATTAATATTCTTCCCTATTAAGGTCCACCATCATCCAGAATACCAGCCCGAGTGTACCCTCTGGAGACAAGGGAGGGAGTCGAGACGAGGAAAGAGACCAGTGAAGTAAGGTCAAGTGTCCCCCTTCCGAGCAGGGAGCAGGGAGAGGAGAAGGGAGAAAAGTACAAAAGGCCAAAAAAGTTTTGCAGTATAAAATGGAGAAGCAGAAGACGGAGGCAACCTGCAAAGCCGCCTTGTACGAGCCCCCTGTTCCCTCCTTCAGGTTATAGTCGCCTTCCTTCAGATCGTAGGACGCCTGCATCCGGCCTCCGAGTTCACGCCAACCGCCACACATCGCTCTCCTTCTTTAAACCCTCAGAGAGCCAAGAAGTAAAGAATCTTAACAGGTGAATTTCACAGGAAACGCGCCAGCAACGCACCCGCGGCACTCAACCTGCCCTGCCATTCAGGGAGCCGGCGAGGCACACTGCCGCACCGGCAATGCACCCGCGGCACTCGACCTGCCCTGCCAGGCGGGGAGCCGGCGAGGCACACTGCCGCACCGGCAATGCACCCGCGGCACTCGACCTGCCCTGCCAGGCGGGGAGCCGGCGAGGCACACTGCCAGATAGGGAACATATCGCCGTCGTTACCGTTGGCCTGTCAGGCTAGGAACCAACGGGGTACAACTTTGGGGCTGTAAATATACTCCCAACGTTAGTAACCGTGCGTCGTGGTGGCTTGTCGAGGTGAACGAAGAATGTTAAAATCCTCCCTTGTGACGTACCAGCGCCACGATGAGAGGTGGAGGGCCGCGGGAAAAAAGAGAGGAGGGAAAACAGAGTGGCACTGGGATATCGGGGGTAGATATCGATAGAGTTCGGGCTTCTGGAGGACGCACAACAGAGATAGGGTAGAGGTGCGCACCGTGGGGTCCATGCCCAGCGTGCCTCCTGCACAATTGACACAGAAGCGAGTGAGTGCTGGATCTCATTCCATCGGGCTGTGACGTCGGTGCGCCTTTACCGTCTTTTCGATACCGTCTTTTCGACATGCCTTAGGCCTGCCTCAATCGAGGGCGAGGCCAGCGTGACTGCCTTCTGCAACGAGAGGTGAGTGCACCAAGACACTTGTCTCGTGGTGGGCCTTTGTGGGGACAAGTGGGCGTCAGGAAAAGGAGTCAGGCTGCAGCAAGGGACGCGGCGGGGGCACCTCACCTGTATGGAGCAGCAGCACACGAGGCAGTGGCTTCGTCACCATCAGCAGCGGCGCCTGGGCCTCCGTAGATTCCGGCTTCTTTGTGGCGGTGCGGGTTTTCTTCTTGGCTCTCGGAGCCAGAGTTTCCGCCAGATTCTGCGGCGCGCGATACCGGGCAACTCAACGTTCTACACAACGGACTTAACACGCGAGGGCTCTGGAGACTCCGGAATCAACAACAACTTCTGCGACGAGAATCGGTATTTCGAATTGCGTAGACTGGCTTTGAACCAGAATCAGCGGAGCTGTTGGAACTTAGGGTCGCGGTGATACCGTCGATGGGCCTTCAGTGGCATCGGCATCGATTGCGTCGTCTTCGACCGCTCGACTTGCTGTGTTTGTCGCTGCGCGACGGAAAGTGAGCTGCTGCTGAGCATGCTTTTTGCCCATCTTTGCGTCTCTAGAAAAATCATGAATAAGGGGTCTTGATGAGCTGGTCGCCAACACCGTCTGTGTGGTCTTGTAGGTGTGTGAGACGTTAGGCGAGCATCTCACACTGCGGAAAAACTTCGCGTCAAGTACGCCAGTGAAAAAGGCCATTTTAAAGGCTCAACTGATCAAGGGAAAATATCCGTGTGGCAGATTCTCTCTCTAGGCGGGAAAAATGGACGAGCTGTGATGAGTTCAGCCCTCGGAATTATTTTCGGAGAGGTGAGTCGCGGCTCGTCGGCTGCTCGAGTACAAATATGTAAACTTTGGCGCCGTAGTGTGATGAAACTGACCGATAATAATTTGCTTGGCAGAATTGAGATAGTCCTTGCTGCAAAGCCCGAAAGGTAGGCAGAATAACAAGGCTCTTCGGTTACTGTTTACTGTGTTTACTGTGTTTACTGTGTTTACTGTGTTTATTGTGTTTATTGTGTTTACTGTGTTTACTGTGTTTACTGTGTTTACTGTCTCTGTGTTTACAGTACTGATTTATGTTTATCCACTTTTTTTTACAAGTGACGCTGACGGAGATCTCGAAATACGAAAGGGAAGGGATACTGTAGTTCCTTAAGGGTAGGGACACCTCCGCAATACCGGGGGTCTTTTCCGGGGGGGGCCCCCGATTTGTAAAATGATGTATCGCATCGAGAGATTTGGGGAGCGGGGACGTTTCTGTCGAACCAACGACTATCGAGTCAGCACATGCATTAACTAGTCAGCAGAGTTCAGCCAACCCCTTGCGCTAATTGTTTATACAGTCAGCCAAACGACTATACAGTCACTAGTCATCGACCTACCACAGCAGTTCAGTTCATGTTGACTGGTTAATCATAATGCTCATCTCGCCAAACTAGCCTAAGACATTCGATTGACTACAGTGTCACTACAGTATAGTTTACCTATAGAATAAGAATTCGTCTGACAGAACATGACATGACATGATGCACGTTATCGTTATCTGAACTTTGAAATCCTCGAAGTTCATAAAAAAACGGGGTTCCGTCTACCGTGTCACTCGACAGTATCTGGGTATTGATTTACAGAACGATCAATTCCCCACAGAATTCCCACTGTAAAGTCGCGTTATAGTATGTTTAAGCTGTAAGTTATTCTGTAAGGCCTTCGGGCTACCAAGCTAGCTTTGAAAGATGGGCGCAAGTACGAAAAAGCGCCCTAGTCCAACAACTAAGTGCTCTCCAGTTTACTCTGCCTCACCCTTTCTGAAGGATGATCCGACGCACCTTGCTCCCGGGTCGCCGAGATATGCGGGCAGTGTTCGAAACCAAACTCCCGAAAGTGACATTGCAGTAACCAGGAGTGAGAAGAGAGAGCGCATTCATCCGGGGAAAAGTAGCGCACATACCTTATAGCTTATAGCTTATAGCTTGCAGTCCTTATAGAAAGCAGCTTGTACAGTTTTAGGGTTGCAACCCTACAGTCCTTGGGTTGTAGCCCTGCAGTTTTTGGGTTGTTGCCCTACAGTTCTAGGGTTGTTGCCCACAGTATTATCATGTCTGTGATGATTTAGCATGATATAATAATGCCAAAAAACGAAGTTTTTCGAAATAAAACTGGCATTTTTGGGCATATATAGTTACAGTGGCCCTGTTACTCAATACAGTGTTTAGGGTGTTACTTGATATCAGTAACCCTAATACAGGTAAAAAATAAGCAGTATAACGTTTTTGCAAAGATTTTAAAGCAAAACTGCATTTAATACCCACATAAACGTAAAGTGTTTTTTAGGAGGTACGTTACACCCCTGTTACACACATTTAATTTTAGGGTTGTTACAGGGCGTTACACATGCTGCATAAATCAGGGATTGATATTTGATATATAAACATTCATTTTATCAAAAAAAAATCAATCCGAAATTTTCAAAATGTGTTTTACGTACAGCATTTTGAGCGATTTATTGCCATAGCAATAGCGTTACCCATATATATTCAACACCTAATATTTTAGGGTGTCACACTGATATGACATGTGTCATTATGATTTTCTGATACCTTAATAGGTATAAAATCATAATCTTACATAAAATGGGCACACATTTTTCATTTTGAAATTAAACGTGGAGCTTTTTCACCTATTTCCATGCCTTTTTCGTATGGGGGGCGGAATGTGTAGGGGAATCTTGTGTTGTGAGGAAATTTGGGTTTGACGGAGTAGGATAAGGCGAGTGATATGTTTGGGAAGCTTGATGGAAGGTGGGGGATTGTGGGATGGCGCTTTGTAGCGTTGGGGATGTGAACGAAGGGATAGGCGGCACTCCAAGTTGTTGTAACGATGCCGTTGAGCTGCCCGTGGGAGTTCTAGGAGATCGTTGAAAAGGTGATGCCCTTCTCATGACATTCCTTGCGACTTCTTGGCTAAACCTCTCCAAGAATCTTGCATTCGTGGGATAGACATTTGGCGGAGCCTCATGGGATGTCACTTGCCGTTCCCACTCTGTAAACATCGCTGTGACATTCAACTTCCCTGCAAGTTGCAAGAGCATTCATATGTCAATTCCTAATCGAGTCATGCAATCCACACAATGGTACATTCGTAGAACCGATGTGTGTATGTGTGAGACGATCAGCACAATAGTGGCAAGCTCACCTGACTGCGGGTTAGTGAATCTCCCCTTTAAAGCATGATAAAAATCTGTCATCTCGGATGTGTTATCAACCGGTCGCCGTATGTGATCTACATTTGGACGTGACCACAATTTTTTTTGGGGTTTAGGCGGAATTGTGCTTTGAGTGTGAACCAACGTCAATTGTGGGGTACTCTCGTCACCTGCGCGGAACATCCTAGACATGCACGTCTAGCTTGAGCGAGACCTTCACCCTTACCCACAATCTAATTTGGGTGCTTTCCCACCGATTCGAATCAAACTTGAGTTTTGAAGTCGAATGTACATTTCTACAATGACACTTGCAAACCAATGTTGTGGTATGGCGTAAAGGCATTACCGTACACCTCGGCTACACCCTCGGGAGGCGGATGCGACAGTGCTGGCGAGCCTTTTGTCCTTCCCCGCCCGCTCCCCTCCCGCCCCCACCCTTTGGTTGTCCACATCGGCAGCAGCCACCACCATACACGCCTCACACACTCTGGCGACAGGAAACCTCCCCGGTGACCAACCCTTCAGCCGCAGCCACCGATATACATGCCTTACACACGTTGGGACCAGGACACCAAACCCGGTGACGGCCACGTCACGGTAGATTCAAAAGAGAAGAGCATGGAGGGTCATTTCACCTGCATGGGCGGCCGAGCCTGAAGCACATGAAGCCGTGGCCCCACCATGAACGTTTTGTGCATGTGGCACCGCACCGACGTCCCCTGTTCCCCATCCCCGCACTTACTAATGTGACACGGAAATATCAATCTGAAAATATATTAGCCAAATTAAATGTCCACAGGTGCCCATGTCGTCTCGGGATTTTGTGTGATCTCCTAGTCTCACATCAAAGCACACCGGTGCACGAAAGAGTTATTCTACTTCAAGGGTTGCTATGCAATATGCAGGAAGTGCCAAACACAAGGAGCCTTAATTCAATGAACTGCATGGTTGAGGAATCCCTCATTGGAGACCTGCCCCTCAGTGGAAATGTACTGATTGGATTGAAACCTAAATTCCCTGTAGCATACGCAGTGCGGGTCTATTCAACTATAAAGGCAGCAAGAATATGATGTTAAATGAGCAACTCACCTGAACTTCCAAGACGTTGTGCACACTTTCCACCCGGGCGAAAACCTAAAGTTGTTGATTCCGCTGCACACCCAAAGTTGCAAGGCACCACTTAGGGCTACTCGAGTAAGAAAGAATCGCGCTTGCGACGAAAACTAAGAAATTCACCTATGAGACTCTCACGGATGATCGTGCCTCTCAATGTCGCAGTAGTAGACAGGATGAAAGGGTCGAAGTTGGTGAGGCTGCCAGTGAACGACGTGGAGCTTTGGTTGCGATTGGGTAGCGCGAAGGATGCTGCGTGAGAATTAACGCCACATGGACTTCCTTGCTGACCTTGGAGCCCAGGTACAGCATCGAGCGCAACAAGACTTGTCACAAAAAGACCGAACGTTGTCATGCTGAAAAAGAAAAAGAAAATCGCATAGCACACAGATGCCATGCTCTGTGCGCTACTTTTCCCCGGATGAATGCGCTCTCTCTTCTCACTCCTGGTTACTGCAATGTCACTTTCGGGAGTTTGGTTTCGAACACTGCCCGCATATCTCGGCGACCCGGGAGCAAGGTGCGTCGGATCATCCTTCAGAAAGGGTGAGGCAGAGTAAACTGGAGAGCACTTAGTTGTTGGACTAGGGCGCTTTTTCGTACTTGCGCCCATCTTTCAAAGCTAGCTTGGTAGCCCGAAGGCCTTACAGAATAACTTACAACTTAAACATACTATAACGCGACTTTACAGTGGGAATTCTGTGGGGAATTGATCGTTCTGTAAATCAATACCCAGATACTGTCGAGTGACACGGTAGACGGAACCCCGTTTTTTTATGAACTTCGAGGATTTCAAAGTTCAGATAACGATAACGTGCATCATGTCATGTCATGTTCTGTCAGACGAATTCTTATTCTATAGGTAAACTATAGTGACACTGTAGTCAATCGAATGTCTTAGGCTAGTTTGGCGAGATGAGCATTATGATTAACCAGTCCGAGCATGAACTGCTGTGGTAGGTCGATGACTAGTGACTGTATAGTCGTTTGGCTGACTGTATAAACAATTAGCGCAAGGGGTTGGCTGAACTCTGCTGACTAGTTAATGCATGTGCTGACTCGATAGTCGTTGGTTCGACAGAAACGTCCCCGCTCCCCAAATCTCTCGATGCGATACATGGGTGTATAATTTTTTGGAGGGTTGGGGTCGTCCAGCGAAACCCATAACATACGACCCCCCCTGGGTCTACTGGTACTTTTATGGCTTTTAGTAAATGTTTGATTAATTTTCTTTTATATATTTTCTTGGTTTTTTGATTTGAATATGTGTCTACACACTGTGCGCACTGTCATATTCCGCTTGTATGACCTAAATAAAATCAGATATGAACAAAATGTGTAAAAATGTTTTACGCATGATTTAAAAATGAAAATTTCGGATTGATTTTTTTTGCTAATATGAATATTTAGCTATCAATAAACAATCCCTGATTTATGCAGCATGTGTAACACCATGTAACACCCTAAAAATTGAATGTGTGTGTCAGGGGTGTAACATACCTCCTGAAAACCACGTAACATTCAGTGTGGTATTAAATGCAGTTTTGCTTAAAAATGTTTGCAAAATATTTATACTGCTTTATTTTTACCTATTTTAAAGTTACTGATACCGTGTAACACCCTAATCACACTATTGGGAATATGGGCCACTGTAACGCAACATGCCCTAAAATGCCACTAAATATTCGATAAACTTCGTGTTTGGCATAAATATATCATGCTGTAATCAACACAAACATGATAATATTTCGGGCAACAACCCAAGAACTGTTGGGCAACAACCCTAAAACTGTATAAGCTGCTTCCTACAAGGATTGCAAGCTATAAGCTATAAGCTGTAAGCTATACGCTATGAAATATATAAGCAACTGACTGCCTATGTGTTCACACTTCCTCAAGGGGGGAAGAAGGTGGATAGGATTACACACATATCCATTTCATATTCCGATCTGGTGATTTCTGATGGATTGCTTTTGATAAAATCACTGCATCCACAAGTAACGTTGAAATCTGTACAACGTTAAATCCACCATCACTAACAAAGTGTAAACTCGTATGGGAAACTATATTCCAATGAATATAAGTTGACTTTTGCTCAGCATTTACATTCTCGAGTAAGTTTGGAATGCTGAACTATATACATAACATATAATCTGATACCATGCTTAATTGCATATCCTGGATCATCGGGATTGCATTCAATCGATGATTACCGGATGGAACCTCAGCTGCCACGACTGCACTAAAATGTAACGCCCGACTCAAATATATACGAGCATCGCGGCGCGCCACGTCGGACGGAATGGTAATTAATCGTGCTGTCCAAAAAGATCGACGCCTAGTGGAGATCGCATATTTGTGATCGACAGCGCCTAGACCTCTGACCTTTATAATCTTCACCCAAACCAAATTACCTTACCTTACCTTACCTACCTCTGACCTTTATCGTCTTGGCATCAAGTAAATTACCTTACTTACTTACTTAGTCAATCAGCAGCAGCAGCAGCAGCAGCAGCAGCAGCAGCAGCAAAGCGCGAATCCCAACGGGCGACGCAGTCGAATTTTCGATCTCACGATCGCCAGGCGCCAACGATGACAGTGCCACTGCAGTCGCGTACATTTATCGCGACGCCACCCACGCGTTATGGCATGGCATGCTGGGAAGCAAAAAGCAAAGCACTGTCGCGCACATGATCCTACGGTCAGATAGTGTAATGGCGAAAATGATTTAAACATCGCATGGCCGACGCGATGTTCGGAAATCAGATAGATTCGCTTTTACATTGCATAGCAGACGCGAGGTTCGAGAAATGTCAAATCATTAATGGAATGGCAGACTCGATGTTCATGTTCGGATCTCTCGAGTGCGCCACGTCGGCAAGATAAATAATCCCATCGACCGTCAGATGCGCCTAGTGGAGATCTTAATTTAAGATCGACCGGGCCTAGTACCTTAGTCAATCAGCAGCAGCAGCAGCAGCAGCAGCAGCAGCAAAGCTCGAATCCCAACGGGCGATACAGTCGAATGTTCCATCTCACGATCACCAGACGCCAACGATGACAGTGCCACTGCAGTCGCGTACATATATCGCGACGCCACCCACGCGTTATGGCATGGCATGCTGGGAAGCAAAAAGCAAAGCACTGTCGCGCACATGATCCTGCGGTCAGATGATGTAATGGCGAAAATGATTTAAACATCGCATGGCCGACGCGATGTTCGGAAATCAGATAGATTCGCTTTTACATTGCATAGCAGACGCGAGGATCGAGAAAATGTCAAATCATTAATGGAATGGCAGACTCGATGTTCATGTTCGGATCTCTCGAGTGCGCCACGTCGGCAAGATAAATAATCCCATCGACCGTCAGATGCGCCTAGTGGAGATCTTAATTTAAGATCGACCGGGCCTAGACCTCTGACCTTTATAATCTTCACCCAAACCAAATTACCTTACCTTACCTTACCTTACTTACCTTAATCAGCAGCAGCAGCAAAGCTCGAATCCCAACGGGCGACGCAGTCGAATTTTCGATCTCACGATCGCCAGACGCTAACGATGACAGTGCCACTGCAGTCGCGTGTATGTACCGCGACGCCACCCACGCGTTATGGCATGGCATGTTGGGAAGCAAAAAGCGAAGCACTGTCGCGCACATGATCCTGCGGTCATATGATGTAATTGCGATATCCATGTTAACATCGCACGGTAATCAACCGTGCTGTCCAAAAAGATCGACGCCTAGTGGAGATCGCATATTTGTGATCGACAGCGCCTAGTGTATTACATGCAGCAGCAGCAGCAGCAGCAAAGCTCGAATCCCAACGGGCGACGCAGTCGAATTTTCGATCTCACGATCGCCAGCCGCCAACGATGACAGTGCCACTGCAGTCGCGTACATTCATCGCGACGCCACCCACGCGTTATGGCATGGCATGCTGGGAAGCAAAAAGCAAAGCACTGTCGCGCACATGATCCTGCGGTCATATGATGTAATGGCGATATCCATGTTAACATCGCATGGTAATTAATCGCGCTGTCCAAAAAGATCGACGCCTAGTGGAGATCGCATATTTGTGATCGACAGCGCCTAGTGTATTACATGCAGCAGCAGCAGCAGCAGCAAAGCTCGAATCCCAACGGGCGACGCAGTCGAATTAACGATCTCACGATCGCCAGACGCCAACGATGACAGTGCCAAAGCAGTCGCGTACATTTATCGCGACGCCACCCACGCGTTATGGCATGGCATGCTGGGAAGCAAAAAGCAAAGCACTGTCGCGCACATGATCCTGCGGTCATATGATGTAATGGCGATATCCATGTTAACATCGCATGGTAATTAATCGTGCTGTCCAAAAAGATCGACGCCTAGTGGAGATCGCATACTTGTGATCGACAGCGCCTAGTGTATTACATGCAGCAGCAGCAGCAGCAGCAAAGCTCGAATCCCAACGGGCGACGCAGTCGAATTATCGATCTCACGATCGCCAGACGCCAACGATGACAGTGCCACAACAGTCGCGTGTATGTACCACGACGCCACCCACGCGTTATGGCATGGCATGCTGGGAAGCAAAAAGCAAAGCACTGTCGCGCACATGATCCTGCGGTCAGATGATGCAATGGCGATATCCATGTTAACATCGCATGGTAATTAATCGCGCTGTCCAAAAAGATCGACGCCTAGTGGAGATCGCATATTTGTGATCGACAGCGCCTAGTACCTTACCTTAATCAGCAGCAGCAGCAGCAAAGCTCGAATCCCAACGGGCGATACAATCGAATGTTCCATCTCACGATCACCAGACGCTAACGATGACAGTGCCACTGCAGTCGCGTGTATGTACCACGATGCCACCCACGCGTTATGGCATGGCATGCTGGGAAGCAAAAAGCAAAGCACTGTCGCGCACATGATCCTGCGGTCATATGATGTAATGGCGATATCCATGTTAACATCGCATGGTAATTAATGGTGCTGTCCAAGAAGATCGACGCCTAGTGGAGATCGCATATTTGTGATCGACAGCGCCTAGACCTCTGACCTTTATCGTCTTGGCATCAAGTAAATTACCTTACCTTACCTTACTTAGTCAATCAGCAACAGCAGCAGCAGCAGCAAAGCTCGAATCCCAACGGGCGACGCAGTCGCAATTTCGATTTCACGATCGCCAAACGCTAACGATGACAGTGCCAAAACAGTCGCGTGTATGTACCGCGACGCCACCCACGCGTTATGGCATGGCATGCTGGGAAGCAAAAAGCAAAGCACTGTCGCGCACATGATCCTGCGGTCATATGATGTAATGGCGATATCCATGTTAACATCGCATGGTAATTAACCGTGCTGTCCAAAAAGATCGACGCCTAGTGGAGATCGCATATTTGTGATCGACAGCGCCTAGTGTATTACATGCAGCAGCAGCAGCAGCAGCAAAGCTCGAATCCCAACGGGCGACGCAGTCGAATTAACGATCTCACGATCGCCAGAGGCCAACGATGACAGTGCCACTGCAGTCGCGTACATTTATCGCGACGCCACCCACGCGTTATGGCATGGCATGATGGGAAGCAAAAAGCGAAGCACTGTCGCGCACATGATCCTGCGGTCAGATGATGTAATGGCGATATCCATGTTAACATCGCATGGTAATTAATCGCGCTGTCCAAAAAGATCGACGCCTAGTGGAGATCGCATATTTGTGATCGACAGCGCCTAGTACTTACTTACTTACTTAATCAGCAGCAGCAAAGCGCGAATCCCAACGGGCGACACAGACGAACTTCCGATCTCACGATCGCCAGACGCTAACGATGACAGTGCCACTGCAGTCGCGTACATTTATCGCGACGCCACCCTCGCGTTATGGCATGGCATGTTGGGGTGCAAAAAGCAAAGCACTGTCGCGCACATGATCCTACGGTCAGATGGCCTAGTGGAGATCTCTTTTTGAGATCGATCCGCCTAGTATCTCGTGATCTAGAACAGTTTGAACTTTTGTGCAAAGTCGACTTGGCGTAAGCAATACCTTGATGTTTGATATACGTATAATTGTGGTAGTTCATTTACAGCCGTACAATTGATTTAAATTGATTGGGCGACGTGATTGAAAAACGGACGTGTGTGTTTGTGTTTGTGTTTGTGCCTGGTATAAGAAAAAGTATTTAAGAAAAAGTATATGCACATTCGGTGCGATATAATTTATATCGTCCAGGTCTACAGTAGGTAAATTTACGGCGTTTTCACAATAATAACATAGTGACGTACGCAATCGCAGTATGTCGTACGACATTATAACGAACGAAAAGTCGTTTCCTATTTATCCCTAACCGTACTCGCTCACAATAGCCGCATGTAGAGGGAGCGTTGCCCCAACTACTGTAGTCGCAACCGCGATGTGGCTGTGGGAATCAATACAGTGGGTCGCACGTCGCTTGCCACACTTAGTACATTAGTGTGGCTCGGTGGGAATCAATACAGTGGGTCACACGTCGATTACCAGAACCGAGTTTCTGCAAGCCGTGTCGCCAACGTTTCGGTGAGATGTGACTTTGCATAAACAGCGGTATGTCGCACTAATCGAGCTATGAGTAAATACATTCACCGCACAATCATCATTGACGAAGATCGATCGCAATGTGGGTGATATGGAATGCTATATTAATGTTAGTACTGCGATATAGCGCATATTTGATCCATGGCGTATTATTTATGTCATAATCACGGATATTTGTGCACAATAAATGCGTGACGAGCGCCGATATACATGAAATATACATAGGCACATCATGCGATATGCAGTGATAAATCAATTTTCGGGAATTCGTACGTGTGCGTGTCAACGCAGTGTTATTTGATGTAAGCACAACCGCGTCGATTTGCATAGTTTATATGCCGATGGTAGATTATCAAGTTATATTTCGATGTACAAGTTTCGTAGCTTCTATTGCAATAACAAACCACGATCCCTGCTCACATGCGTGCATCAACAAGCGCACATATGCGAGTAAGCGTCGCGCGTCTGCTTTCTTTTTTGACTTAGATGAATCGTATGCTCATATGCATAATTATTGCTATCAGAACTTTCGCGCGAGTATACCAAGCAGCCTAAGATGGCTCAGTGATGTAAATCAAATCACCTGGCGCAAGCGAGGTCACCATAAATACCTGCAATAACTCCGCCTGTTCTAGCTATCATAAAATGACATACTCAGCGTATTCGCAGGCAAGAAACGCACACACACTGGGCAATGATTCTGCATAAATTTGATATTAAACACATCAACGAATACAATAATCCGAGTAGAGCGACCACGATATGTCATGCGTAGTACACGAGATCTACAGTAATCCCCGGTCTTTTAGTAACTTATTTGTAATAGCTACATATATATGACGAAATAAAAAAAACAACTGCGCCAAATTATCCAGGTCCAGTCAGCGATGCAGCCGAATGAATAATGACAGCAGGAACTCGGCAACGAAATGGTGGTGATATCTGGGATATATGTGATACTTGCTATGATAGTATAGCAATTTATATCATTATGCTGAGTATTCTTGAGGGGAAAGCTATATAGTTTGGTTGTCATCGGGGGGAATCGCATCGAGTCTCATAGGACAACGAACATCTTGTGCGAAAGTTGCGTCATCAAGCACACATGTGCTGTTATCTGCATTGTTCGCTTTCTGGATAAGGCCATCCAACACCTCGCTTGCTGCGGGTGCAGCGACGCTTATCGTATGATTGGTATTATATTACTGCTGACAACCATCAAGCTGCGTGAAATCACCAGTAGAAAATGCAACATCGAAAAAGGGGGAAATGACTTCTTTTCCGGATAAAAAAGCGAAGTGGAATTACACATTCGCTGTCGGCGCGCATCATCGTCATCTCGCCGGAACATGCATATGTGTGACAGGTAATTAAAGCAAAATATCGCATGCTATGATGAGCAGTATCACACATACAGTGACATAGACACATATGCTAGTCCAGCAGTAGGCGCAATGTCGCTGTTTTGGGTTCCCCCTCGTGTGTAATCAGTGTTAGATAGAACGTTGGTCGTCCGCTTTAATCGACTGTTCTATACGTATGAACGCATCAATCTGATAAGTAGAACACTCATGCACTCGGCGTTCGACCGAGGTTATGCATGTGTGCGCTGCGTAGTGCTGAATGCAAAGACTTTGAATGAGTGCACTGCGTAAACAATGATGGCAGGACAATCTGCTGACTGTCATCCACACCCACACCTGCGCTACACCCACCCACCCACTCACACTCACCCACCCACAGACATACGTTCTCCCACACACTATCTTTCTTTCTGCAGTTTGTGACGCGGAAATTATGCATCGAAAATGCAAAATCGACGAGTTTTGCTTGAGAGCCCTACGCAGTTCTACACATGGAAAGGGTTGTCTTATTCATCGTTTAATGTGCATGTATGTGATGCTTTAATCATTTTATGATTGTGCGTGTATGTGGCACATTCCAGTGTACACATGCGACCCACACAGACTGCACAAAACATACACTCAGTGTTTCTTGCACGTGGAGCATCGCCGATACGATAAAAAAACACATTTATGTGCCTACATCTGGATGCATCGTGCAGACGGTATCAACGTGTATAACTGTGCCTGCAAACTTCTTGCATATTTGATGCATTTGATTTCTTTACGTTTTCAGGTGAAATGATTACCGAACTGTCTACCAACACTTGGAAGCAACACTGGGAATGTTGCTCACTGCTTGTCATTCAATACACTGTCAAGGATGTTTCATATTGAATGTGCGTGGACATCTTCGATTGCATTCGCATAAGTTGGCCAATTTTCACATCAATAAGCACAATCGTCATATAATAGGGCGTGTTCAGCAGATACGAAACAGTCTGTCCATCATGTTTGAGACGGATGTGTGTGGCAAAGATGAAGAGCGCGATAATGCTGATGATATCAGCGCTGTACACAATGGCGTGGACAGTGACAATGTGGCCGGGACCAGTCAGTTAGAGCAGACAGCACATGAATACACAACAAGGCCAATCAACCTGGCGGATACGCAAGATGAGAGATACAAGCTACACCTACTGGATGGAGAAGAACATCAGGAGGAAATTTCTGATATATGCGACCAATATTTTGCATCAAATATGCCGCCTTCTGCGTTGCAAGTAGCTGCTGCAACGGCGCCAGCACCTCAGGTTTCTCATCTGATGAATTATGTTGATATACATGTGACTTTTGCTGGGATGTTGCACTCAACTCCCTTGCCTGGTAGGATGCACAAGCAAAACAATCGCATAATTCTCACTGATATCAAAACCTCGACACATCGATGCAGCATCAGACTAATAATGAGACCGAACCCACCACATATTCATTAATGGCAACAAGAGCACCATTGAAATTACACTTAACATAGTGCACAATCATGTGACATATGCCCAGCATAAAAATGAATGACAGGGTATCACGCGAAGTAATATTTGAATCGATGACAGGTGTATGTGAGTATGAACCATCATCATTTTCTGCACCATTATTGAACAATTGCGGAATGCATGACACGGCCGTCATGTTATCACATACTCGTTATGCGCAACATTAATGGCGGCAAGTGCCCCTGTTCGCCTGTCAGGAGATTGAAACACAGCTAGAAGCTGCCGCATGCACTAATGCTGCCACCATCGATAGACACAGCAAGTCAATGCACAACCACCCAAGGTGTCACTATTCCTACTCTCACGCAATGGAAGTAGCGTGAGCAATAATACATACACCAAGTTTGGTCACATGTGCATGGACATGGATATACGCATGTGTATACCTATATTGATATATGGATATAATTTATGACATGCTGTAATACTGTGCTGTGCTGTGCTGTGCTGTGCCGTGATGTGCTGCAATGCGCTGCGCTGCGTGCTGTATGTTGTGCTGTTGTGCGCTGTGCGCTGTCCACTGTGCGCTGTGTGCGCCTGTATGAATACATGTATACTGTACATGACACGACAAACACATGTTTGGAGTTTGCTAACATGCGATGATTATAAGATATTCTGATATATGAGCAATCAAAACATTTTCACGAGCACTGTATGCTCAAGCATGTTCAGATCTTACACAATACGATAAATATCTTCCTATGGTCACTTCTGCCTACACACTATGAATAAGTTTCCACATACCCAGTGCTGATGTCACATTATATCAGGAAATCGAACATTGTACAATTGTTTTGTCACATTTCAGTGAATTCTACACGCATCCGTGTTGAACTTTGATGTATGCTTATATATGTTTACGTTATGAGCGCGCCGCGCGCATATGAGCGCCGATTTTTAGCATGAGCGCGCCTGGCGCGCTTGTGCCAGAAACAGTTTAGCACAAGCGCGCTAATCGGCGCGCTCATGCCAAAGCGCGCTCATAACGTAACATATAGGGCGGATGGATATTGCTCTGAGGGGGGGAGGGGGGCAAGATATGACATGGAACTGGCCTCCTGCGCTTAAACTTCTAGGGGGGTTCCTCCTCCTCCCCCCACTAGCTAGTAACTCCATTGTCATATCTCCTTGCCCCCCCCATGAGCAATGTTCATCTGCCTGTGCACGATACACA
The DNA here is from genome assembly GCA_001247695.2 of Cymbomonas tetramitiformis. Lineage (NCBI taxonomy): Eukaryota > Viridiplantae > Chlorophyta > Pyramimonadophyceae > Pyramimonadales > Pyramimonadaceae > Cymbomonas > Cymbomonas tetramitiformis. The sequence continues at coordinate 32,041 of LGRX02035380.1, forward strand.
CACACACACACACACACAGAGAGCAGCAGCAGCAGCAGCATGCGTAGCTCTACAAATAATTGTAGTTTGCGTGGTTTTATCAATGCATTCTAGCTTTCAGTTGTGGTGGAAGAGTTTGATGTCCTTGGGATGAACCAAATATGTGATGACAGTAGTTAAGATACAATCGTTCAGGTGCGCACGATTAATCTGCGTGCTCGCCTCTCAGAGTAATTGCTTCCCCGTTGGTTCGTGTGTCAGTCCAGCTGTGGCTGCTGATGCAGTTGTGCAAAGAGTTGCCACAGCCGCACTATACAATAATGCTGTATACTCAGCACTCGAGACACGACGCAGAGTGATGATTGCGAGCATGCCTTATTATTGATTTCCCTGTCCATATGGGCGTATGCATGACCAGCGCGTCGCCGGCACACAAGACCCCTGCCGCCGCTAGCAGCCCGAGTCAAAGCCGAACCATGGACCTCATGAACTATTTACAGAGCGAGCATGGACAACGACGTGTACAAATCGACAGCAATGGCAATATCATAATATACAGTGAAAAAATGGGAATAACAGACCATGCACATGGATTATCATCTGGACATGGTAATGCATCGGCTCTCATATGCCTACTCAACTTGTACATACATACATACATACATACATGCATGCATGCATACATACATACATACATACATACATACATACATACATATATTCTGAATACACCTTGTTGTGCAGGCGTGTGTATATATATATATACACACATACATTCATCATTCCCCCCCCACGGTGGATGTTACCGTCCTGAAGTGTCCCAGGGCCTACTTTTGATGGTGCCTTGTATTAGTGTTGCAATCCGATCGCTGCACAACAAGGTGTATTCAGAATATATATATATATATATATACACACACGCCTGCCTCAACACCTGCATCTTACTAAATCATCGAAGCTTCGAAGAGCTCACGGCATATTTCCCATCAGCCGTGCTGCAGCGGCATTATCAAACATGTGTTTATGAATCTGCGTGATCCACTATAGTTTACCCAAGCAACTTGAAATCTACGCCCGCTTCCCCGGTATGTGTATGTGCGTGTGCGTGTGCGTGTGGAATACATTAGGAGGTATGGAAGGGATGTCAGAAAAGTGTTAACTTCAGCTTTGCGACCATCACAGTGGAGAAGAAAATGTTTATGTATGGCGTATCATATAAAAACAAATTCTAGGATGAGAATGCACAGCACCCGGCGGATCACCAACCTAAAGTGTTTTAACTTTGTAAAATGGTGTGTGAGTGCATGCAGCATGTTGCAATAACCTGCCTCCAACACACACACAGAATGCAGCACACGTGTGAATCATATTGACACTTGGTGCAACAATACTGCACACCAAAAATTTGTGATGATTGCTAATGCCGTAGTCGTCGGGGTGGTGAGTACAAATCGGGGCACACCACGTCATGGGCGCAGCAACAGCTGACCAGGAGAGCCGCTTGAGCGATGATAAACTCGAAGTTATCCATCAGCAACAGGATGCAGTCAGGCCAAGCATCATTGGCGGAGTTGCAGCGGTAACGAACACATTCGAAGGACAATCATAATCACACGGACAACAATCATAGTCACACCGGCACCCAATGCAAAATATTTAAATGATAGCTGGCATGGGCACTTTGTTACACATGCATACACCCATCATGCACTGTGTACAAATATGCTGTTTGAATCATGAATGCTGGGTTCAGGGTTGTATATTGATTATAATCACTAGCTCGTGCATAAACCAATACATACTGCACCCTTTGCACTACTGCAGAAACCTAGAAGTCATATTGGTGGCTGATCAAAATTCCATACTGCCGTATTTGATAGTCAATGAATGGCTAGCTATCCAGCATGCTAGCGCTCTCCATTTCTTTCCAACGTAATCATACTCGTTTGTGGGTGTCACTACTGCTGACGCTGGTGCGTGAATCTATCAGACCCTAACCCAGCAATATTGCTTGCGCTGCAGCTGTTCGCTAAGATGCTCAGTTAAGTGATAACAACACCAGAAGGATCCCAAAATGTATTATATATTGATGATCGATTATGTATGTTTTCTCTGCGTGTGGGCTACGGTTCAAGGCAGGCCTATTAGTATAATGGAGATGTGGCCTGATAATCTCGATCTGCATTCAATTTTCGAAGCAATATGCGCATCTTTTTAGTACTAAAAGCCTATATATGTATGATCCATTATAGCAACTACTCACTATTAATGATTCACACTTATGCGCATCGGCAGAGTGCTAGTGCAAGGCATATAAATAACCAATCAGGTGTGCATAACCATCAGTTCCATCCTTAACCCCTAAGAAGCGGATGGAATCTTTAAGGTTTGAGAATTCGCACACATTTCGCGATAACTCAAGCTTTGGATATCCAATTTTACTTTTGAACACAACTACGGAAACGTCTACTCAAGGCGGATTGTATAAGCGTGTCTAAAATACCGTTGCTAGAATATTCATCAAATTAAATTGGATAGACTTGATAGCAAAATTTACTCTTTAAGCTAGAAAAAATCCCTGATGCCGACCCTAGTACACCTAGTGTGCATCATGCCTAATGATCAATATCAATAATGTGGCATATATCCGTGTTAGGACACATGTAACAAGTGTTACATGTGTGCCCTAGGATTGCCATACTCATAATATGCGAAATTTTAGGTTTAAACCGCAACCCTCGAAAGAGTATGTCTGATTTGACCATCTCCAAATACATAGTTGCATGCAGCTTGCCGAGAGGTTTTCAGAACTGTCTTCAAAAGTAGATTTGACATTCTTACGGCTTCACAATGCAGAATTGAGTGATCCGTCCGTATACGGCACAAACCGCTCCTTAGGGGTTAATACTCACATATCCTTTTTAGCGGAGATGTCAAGGTATAATTTACCAGGACTCCAAGTTCACTACAATTGTTCAAGCCAAAATTTGCCCCTTTGACCGCTAAAAGCTGCGAGAAAGTATGTTTGATTACCAAATCAACCATCAGATCTTACGAATAGATAGGGCGCCGTGAAGACATCTCCCCTTCAGTTTATGAATTAACACGGCTCAAACTCCCCCGTGAGTGGTCAAAGCAACTTGCACAATCGTGGTGAACTTGGAGTACTGGTAAATGATACCTTGATGTGTGCATGCTATACCGTCTGCATGGATGTCTGGGCGGATGATAATTACACACGATGTGTTTACATAGTACAGCCATACATTAGTATTCAGTTGGGATGTATAAGGCTCGACGATGTAACACCTACGCACTTAGTCAACGTATCTTGCGACATTAATCTACATCATCGCTAAGCACCACTGAATACATCAAACCAGCTGCACGTTTAATTTTGATGCACGGAGTGCTGAGTCACCCAGAGAGTGCACACACACGTGTAATTGTGATGCAGGGAGTGTCGGAATACTTGAAACAAAACATGTCCGTGGCTTGTCTTGTGCACAACGACGCCTCTGTTGCACCGCGAACTACAAGAGAGCTAGACGAGGCAAGTGCCAGCGCCTCAGGCTACTCCCAGCCGGCGCAAGGCTGCCGGTTGACGCCCCAACAGCTGGCTGCTATCTGTGCGGATGGGAACCAGCTTCTGCACATTCAGCAGACCAAGGGGAAACATATTTTGCTCACCCCTCAGCAGCGTGCCCTGCTTGGGCTGCAGAGTAACAGGTGCCACATGATTCCAGCCTCGCCCTCACATCCACACACACACACACCATGGCATGTGCTCCTGCTACACCGTACTTACTTTCACACTTTACGAGTGTATACACAGTTGTGAATATATTTGTGTGGATGTGTAGCTGTTTAGATCATGTGATGGTACAAATGAAGGATGCGGGAAATCAATATGCACAAGTAATTGGCATATATGGTGCATGCTGCTATCAATGACGATATGGATGTACATAATCATAATTACACTGCCCCCCCACCCTTCGAAGTATGATTGGCTAACGGCCGAATTCATATTTTGCTTAGTTGAACTCTTGTTGTTGGAAACAATGGCGTACCCTTCATTAGCCCTGATTCTGCATACAATTATGCAATTATCACACCTTCATTTCACCGCCCTCCTTATTGATAATTTTGATTGCAGTGGGCACACTGATACTAACCAATGATTTTGTGGTGCTTGGCGCAGCATTTTCATGGGAGCCGATGGCACATTGATTGGCAAGCAACAAACTCGAGCATCACAGTCATCATACAAGTGCGAAAGACCATCACCACTTCATCTTCAGTAGTGCTTTGTTTTCTGAGAATAGCAGAAATGTATTTCTACGTCAATATTTGTTAGTAGATAATTCATCAGAATTCTTTCCAGGCTGAACCAAGTTGCACATATCTCACGAGTGATGTTGACTCAATTGATGTACCACAACTTATATCGAAATTTTATTTTTGAAGAGGTACATAATGAAATTATTTTTGCAACGATTCATTTTCATCTGCTCAAGTTGTTTATGCAAAGTTAGACATAACAGCTACAATCGTCGATCTCCCCAATGTGCAATATTGAGGGGCGCGCGTACGTGGAGGCAATTCCGCCAAGACCTAAAACTGGTGTCTGGGGAGACAAATCCACTATGACGCCCCCCCCAACCCCATCCCTCCCCGAGGGGCAAAGCATGGGCAGCCTAACCAATATTCACATATAATATATATATGTCTGCATATTTATGTTTACGGGCGTGTGTATGAATGTGTGAACGGTACTCACCACCACTCGTATATTTATTTCATATTATCAATTTCTCTAAATTATTTTGAGGCAGATTCTGACAATGGAGTGCTGGTGGAAATATAATGATAGATAAATGTCCCATGACTTCAGCGCATGTCTCAGCCCCGCACATTCACACATCACGGTACATCAAACCCAACTCCCTTCGAGTTGCACAATCATGTAATACGTATTCTTAAAAGGAGATATTTGAGTTGCCGCAAAATAATGTAATACATATTATTAAAGGGAGCTGGCTCTGCCACACATATGGGTGCAAACACGGTACCTAAAATGCAACTTGCTTGTTGAGCCATATTCCTGCCTTTATGTTCAGTGCCCTTGATGCATCGCACCATGTGTGAACGTGTGCGTTTCAGCAAGTAAGCGTCCATCTGATGGAAGGCATGTCTGAACCTTGAGGGCGAGATTCCATCAGATATATCGGGAACAATTCTTCTTGATACCTTGATTGACACTTTGTTTTATATAATTTGTCTCGTTATTTTTACATTATTTGTTACTGCGCCTTTTGTGATATTCACCCTTTCCCTCAATCTGCCCGCCTTCTTCTTGATTCTCAATCTTTCCGCCTTCTTCTTCTTTCTTCTTCTTCTGCTTCTCTACGTTGTATGTGTGGGTGGGTTGTTGGGGTTTCCCTCACCAGATAGTTGCTTCATTATATTTAGTATGAGCTGTCATTTATGCCACTTGTCCTATCACGCCGTATGATTGTTTCAACAAATATACAATCATCATGCATTGTGCATATGACCAGATTGGAGCAAAGGTGGAATAGCACCACAGCATGCACATACACCGATGCTCTCATGTGTGTAGGAGAACCTTGCTCATTAACAAGTATAACAGTGATAACATTAAAGGGACGCATAATTGAGCGTTATTTGTGCAGGGGTGTATCTCGTGCCCCGTTCTCGGCATGTTGGGAATCCCATCTACAATCAATCTCCAAAGGAGAAAAAGTATTCTTGGGAAGGTACGACGAGTGCGCTGCTAGTTATGATCACGATATAATCATAATGTCCCAACCTCGTCGTAGGCACATGCGATAATCATATCATCTACACAAAGCTTTGCCAGTGAGGTAATATTCTTGAGACAGCTTACAATATGCAAATGTGTGATTGGAGACACCAAGACCCGACATCGGTTGAGGAAAGCATGCTTCGCTGTGAACAATCGTTTATCATAGCCTAATCACTGCTAGTTGCATATATGTATACTTCAAGGGAAGAGGGTGTCATCATATCAGTATCGGAAATCAAGCTACCCGTAGACGAATGGAGTTATATGTTGAATTTATTAAGCTTTCAATGGGGGATCATCCCCCCCCATTGCTCGAAACTGAACTCTTGGGGGGGGAGAAAAGCAGGTCAGAAGTCCTCCCCTGGAGGCTCTCGGCCCCACTTTCGGAAATCCCTTAGGCCCTGTTTCGGCCAGCTTGGCCAACCATCCAAAATACCCGCCACAGGCGCGGATTTCTTTATCTCGCTTAAGTATGGTGGAATACTGAAAATCGTCCAAAACCGTATGTATCTGAGGTTTTATGTGGTTACGAATCTCGGCCCCACCCTGAAAAACAGTTCGGCCCCACATCGGCCCCACCCCATTTTTAGAGAGGTCTCTCGGCCAGGGGCCGGTCAATCGCGACAGGACTTCTTCCCTGGAGAAAAGGAATATGGTGCATTTCATACTTCATGCACACTTCATGTCCACAATCAATGCCAATACTTAAAAATGTTCACCTGCAATGTGATGACTCATAATAGAGGGTCCACGGAGGGCCCCATGCACGCACTTTGGGCAGTGAATAACCCACAGTGCCCATGCAGAGTTCTACCCCCTTGCCCCCCCCACGTGTGTAAGCCCCGGCCGTGGGTGTTGGCCCATGCAGTGCATGTTGGCCATGTTGGCCGCCACCGGTAGGCGGGAGGTACGAAGCCCCAATGCACAACACTGATGGCTTCTGCCCTTTTCCCCAGTCCTTTTATGATATACTTGCTATATGAGTTCTTGGAAATCATTAGCAGGTGTCCAAGAATTCAATTAATACTTGGTTTGGGTGGCATACTCGGTGCGGGGATGTGGTTGAGAGGGTTGAACGAGCGGGGGTAGAGTTACTGTAGACAAAATTTAATAAAATGGCCGGTCCTATCACAAAGATAGCAACATTTTGCATGCTAACTACCTCCTCGAAAGGTCTTGTGAAAATTTGGAGACCTCTGCTGTCAAGTTATCCTTAACATATCCATTGAAGTAGCCTGGGTATGCCAAAATCAAAAAGTTCACTGAAGTGTGGTTGGAATTTCATCATATGTAGATACACTATCTATGCATGCTCATTGTTGAGAGTGTAGCACGCGACTACGATTGTGTTTTGCTAGGGGGGGAAATGAAATTTAGTTCAAGTCCCAAAGATGCTAAAACTCGGCGGGCAGCCATTACGATCATCAAAAGAACGGTCTAAAAAAATCCCAAAACTCCGGTTCTTGTGATAGGACTGGACGGGATTTTCCATCATATCGCAAGAAATGTGGGGCAGTAGTAGCCATTCAGGTCTGGGGGGGTCCGATCCAGCCCCCAATGCATGATATTCATGTCTCGATAGGAGGGGGGGACCCCAAACCCCGCCGAGACCTGAAAACAGAGACCGCAGTCTGAGGGGGGAGAGATAAATCCACTGTGACGTACTGGGTCCCCCCCCAGGTATAAAAGCGTGGGCAGGCGAGATCTTCGACCTCTTTCCTTACTAGGCCACCCAACTCAGCATACTAGCTAGTTGAGGACTACACAACGAAGTCTCAGTACTCACAACACTCAGCTGCACTTTACCACCTCCGAGTGTTGTGAACACAGAGAACGACATTGCTGCCGCTTTTGTAAGGTAGCCCTTGACACTCCACTCCTCACCAATTTTCCAGTCGTCGTCCTCGACCGTTCCAAGCGCGAGCGCGGTGGTGTTGTTCCCCCAACGAGTGTTGATCCGTCCAAGGAATCCGTCATGTATAGCCGCTTGTTTTGTAAACGGTTTACAACTCATTGCGAGACGTTTTGGTTGCGTAGCAATCTTTAGCAGTAGTTGATTGTGATGAAAGCTTCGTTATCGAGTCTCGGCTAATTCCGCACGGCTATACAATCTCAACGGTGACACAATCAATACGGTGTGCACATCCATATTGAGCAGGCATTTTGCTATGTCCCTGATACAGATTTTCTGCTCTCAACTCCTACCTATGCCAAAGTACGATAACATTTGCTCCACTTTGTTCGAAGCGGAGTGGAACAAATCTACATATCAGTAGCAAAAATCCCATCATCACAGGTCACACCCTCATGCAAGTAAACCAATCTGGAATATATAAATATTGTCTCGGACACCGTTTCATGATATAATACAATTTGACGACAGGTTCAAATAGCAACTCATCAATTGTCTCACACTGACATACTTGTTAGGGTGGCTAGCGTTATGCAAGTACATATCTGACACATTATTGGAGAGACGCGTGGCGCGTTATTTTCAATCACTGCTACCATGGGACTGCACACCTGGCGGGTGATTAATTTTGATGGGTAATTAATTGCTCCTAGAAACTGTTTTAGGCTATTATTTTTATTAGTATGCTCACCATTTAGCACTATATATTCATGTGCTTGTCCGATTAATTGTATTACAGCAGCTTGTTACGCGCGCGCGCACACACACACAAATGCTTATTTTGCATAAGATTTATTATGGGTTTATATTATTCTGGGAGCAAATATTGATTGTACCGGGAACAAACAACTTTTGCTATATATTTCAGGAACAATCGATATTTCTGTTACAAATATTGATTGTTTCCGGTACAGTTGATATTTGCTACAGAAAATTGTACTTCCTTATATGCGTAGGCCGCGGTGGGGTGGGGGCGGGGTGAGGTTGGGAGGGTGGGAGGGGGTGGGAGGGTGGGGGGATGGGGGGGCTTTGGGTGGGTGGGGGGGGCGGGAAGGGTTGGCGGTGGGGGAAAGGGCCTC